>ML820182.1:89522-109492 GCA_009831015.1 Picea engelmannii
GAAGTACCTAACAGTCCCCCTATAGACCCAATTAATCCAATTAACCTTCCTACCATACCAAGCCCGCCCCACATCTTACCAGAATCATCTACTCCTACCGTTCATATCCTTAGCGATGATTTTGAACCAGACAACTCTCCCTGCCCCATCATTGAGGAAAAACCCTCACGCAAAAGAAAGAAGCAAATTCCTCCTTTTCCCTCCTTTTTACAAAGAAAACAAACGAGGACCTCAACAAGAGTAGCCACTACTGCCACTTCCCTAAACCCCCAACCCATCTTTCTAAAAGCTCGTACACCTCCACCCTCCCAAATTCTGGAATTTTTACCTATTCCACCCATGGGCATTGAAACACAAGAACCAGAGGCTCAGTGTACTGCGACATCATCCTTTTTAAATCAAGTAGCTGAAACACAAGAACCAGCTACTCATCCAGTAGCTGAAACACAAGAACCAGCTACTCATTCAGTAGTTGAAACACAAGAACCAACTATAGATGTTACACAAGAACCAGCTATAGCTGAAACACAAGAACCAGTTGTTGATATTGTTATCGAAATACAGGAATCAGATGCCCAGGGTGATGCAACACTACTTTCTCTACATCAAGAAGCTGAAAAACAAGAATCAGTTGTTGATCTTATAGCTGCTCCACAAGAACTAGCTAGTGCAGCTGTGATTGTTACACAAGAACCAGTCACCCCTCTTAATATACCCATGAAATATCAACAACCAGAACCAACAATGGCCTCTGTCTTACAAGAAAATGAGTTCCTAAGGTCTGAACTGGAAGCCTACAAGCAAGAGCTAGTAATGGTAAAGGAATCCTACGATAAGGAACTTAAATTGTACACCCTAGCTCGCATAGCGACCATGATAGAGGAAAATAAAAAAGAGAATCAGTGTAGAGAGTATATGTGCAGTCAATGTGGGGACATTTATTATCAAGCAGGCTACAAAGTAACTCAAATTCCAATGCCTAGAGCTTCCCTTGCACCTACGACTTTTGCAATCAAAGAAGAAAACCCTGTTGTTACACAAGAACCAGTAGGACCTTCCAAAATTCAAAATGAACCCTGGCCTACAACAACTGCTACATCTGAAGCCCTTGTTTTTATTAATAAAGTTGTACAAACACTGCCTATTGATGAATCTGCCCCTCCTAGTGAGATCAACACCCATACTCTTGTGGAACGAGCCACTCAGACCCTACCTCAGCCTATCACTTGCGATGTTGAAACGCAAACTCAACCATGGGATGAGCAGGCAATAATAGAAAAATGGAAAAAAGAGTCTGTTGTTACACAGGACAAAAGCCTGTAGGAGCACATACTACTCTGGCTAAACCACATCTATTCAAACTGGGAAGCTTTGGAGCAAACACGCCAAGAATCCCGTGCCCATAAGAAGCAGAATAAAGAGCTAAAAGGCAAATTGCTCCTGATTTTTGACTTGGCACAAAAATTGTTGGCTGCAAGGAAACCATCCTCCAATTACTCTCTTTTCCTCATAGAACGACTTACATTTTTTCAAATTAAATCAATCGAAGAAAGCAGACCCCATGCAGTGTTAAATCCAACATATTTTGTTAGAACCTTTGCATAAGCCTCTACTATTGATCAACACCTCCTATGTGAGGTATATCTTCATAATGAGGCCATCCCTGAGAACCGACAACTTAACCTTAACCCTCTTGTCGGTGATATCCAGATTCGGGCACTCACCTCCTTCCTTAACAATTAGATTACATGGCAGAATGACTTCCTAGCTGCCAAGCATAACGAGGATAATCGCCTCCTCTGGATACGGCCAGAGCCACAGAACGCTTCCACCTTTGTTGCACAGTACTATCAGTTTTTGAAGAAACCAGGGATGATTCAATATATTCGGCAAATACAGACAACAGTACTTCAGGATTGTCAACAGTTTATTAAATCCACAGAGATCACTACCCTACAAGAAAATAACATGTTTTGGCAACAATCTTCTGAGAAAAGACAGGAACACAATCCCTTTAGTCCTACCAATCTTGAGATAGCAATCTCCCAGGTACCTAGCTACATCAAATGCGTTCAACAATGTGCTGAAAGCTGGATAGGTTATCCGTTCCATTTTCCTATTCTTTGGATGCCAGCAGATAAATATCAAGTTTATCATAAGTTGCCCAAGAAGGCTGAAACAACAGCTTGGCAAAGGCTACAACGCGTTCAAGGATTCAGAGCTCCAACAGACAGCACTTTCCACAGCTACTTCTTAAGTAATTTGCATGCTCAGAGTTAGTATTCAGATTTTGATTCTGATTGAAGTTGCCTGAGGACATGCAACCTTTTAGTTGGGGGGGATGTTAGGCCCTATAATGTACCTTTTTGTTCACACTTTTTGATACCATTACATCCTTTTTCCACTCACATTTAAGCTTACATTATCACCTTACCCTATATTTCCAAAGGTATATAACGTCTCTTCTCTTTGTTATATGTTTAATTTGTTTTACATGTAATTTTACATTACTCTCATACTTAGCCATCGATCAGAAACATATAGTGCTAAAACAGTTCGAACTGCAGATTATTGTTGTTTCTTGAAGACTCGTTGCTGAAACAGTCAAAAGCACGCAAACCCCGTTGCTGAAACAGTCCATGGTCTGCGATGCTGAAACAACAATTCACACAACAGTAAGAAGGAGTTGTAACACTGGCCACAACAGCCGCACCTTAAGCCATCATTAACCATCGTTGTTGCTTGAGACCACGTTGCTGAAACAGTCAGAACGCAAATCCCGTTGTTGAAACAGTCTGTGATCTGCGACGCTGAAACAGTATACAACAACAGTAACAAGAAGATAAATAAAGAAGTTGTTACACTGGCCGTAACAGCTACACCTCACCCAGCACCATTCCAACTATTGTAATAGCATTTTTTTACGGGAGATTAGGATATCCTATTCCAGTATAGAAGATTAGATCTGACTAAGAATAGGATTCGTATGTGCACATGTAATTTGATGATCAATTGTATTGAGGGGATTCTCCTCTTTAAATAAGGGGAAATCATCATTAGAGGGGATCCTTTTTGGCTAGAAAGGAATTACATAGAAGGACGTGTTCACTTTGGATATTGTAACATGATACAGTTGACAGATGAATACAAGATTATTTTGAGCATTTCTTCCTAGTTCCTTTCATTCCTGGGGAATCTTGTGAGAAGGGAGGGCCCACCTTCTTCACAAGATTCACCCATTAGTTATGTAGTGTGTTAGCATTATTTTTGTTCACACCTTGATTAAACTCTGTTTTGCTGAAACTCTACTTTACTGGACTCTATTTTGCTGAAACTCTGCTTTATTGATTGTTACATTGTTTTCATACAATTCATGCTTGGGTAACTGTTAATCATTCTGATTGGTAATTTTGTTTGATGAATTTATGAAAGTGTGATAATCAGAGACAGGTGATGAAGATTCTTGCTTGGGGAATAGGGTCTTGTTCTCTGTTATGAGATAGTTAGCCTTCAGTATGTGTCAATAATTTTGATTTGTAATGAGTTCATGAAATTGTGATAGTCGAAAACAGGTGTTGAAGATTCTTGCTTGGGGAATAGGGTCATGTTCTCTATTACAGAATAGTTAGTCTTTTCTTTTGCAGTATCTTGAAAGATTTCTTTCCTAGGTTGGTGTTTCTTAATGTAATCCAGGATTCTTTGGATAATTATTTCCTTAAACTTTGAACTCTGCAATAGGTAGATTGTTTTTCTGTAATTCAAAGTAGAACTTCAGTCTGTTCAAGGCAAGGTGTGATTAATGTACTTTTACTACAACTCTAGATTTCTTTTGAGATTGATCATATACAGTGTGTGATTGCCTTTGAAATAAACAGACTTCCCTGGGTTGACAATTTATGTAACACTTGATTGTTTAGTTAATAAGCAATTACAGTGACCAACAGTATCAAGAAAAACTACATTGGAAACTATATTGTAAGTTTGTTCATACTTGGTGTGTGTGTGTGTGAATTGTGTTTAGCCCGAGTGGTTTGTGTTGTGGGGTGTTTTCCCCTCACCCAAGTTCGATTCTCGCAAGTGACATGTTTGGCTCATAAATAAGCACACTATCGAAAATGCCTCGGCTTTCTACAAAATATGGTTTACCCTAGGTACCATCCTCAAAATGAGGGGAAGTACCCGGTGGGTTTCCTCAAAAGTTGTTCTCTCAAAAAGAAAAAAGAAATATATATATATATATATATATATATATATATATATATATATATATATATAACGTCTATATCTTCGATTTGATACTTCAATTGAAATCAAAATATACATCACATTCCTCTGGTCAGGAGCTATCACATGCCAAGAAGGCCAATATATGTGTGTGTGTGTCACAAGAATTTCATTCTAACAACATTGGATCTTGTCTTAATGTTTATGATTGAAAAGTATGGATGTCACCTATTAACCTCCAACTCTAATACAACCTCAATTTTATATTTATAAAAATATGGTTAAAAAAATATCGTAATAAAATTTAAGAAAAAACAAATTATAGTGAATTAAAAAATTAAAAAAGTGATACAAGATAATGGAATTAATAAACAAATTGTCAAAAACCTACAAATACATACACATTGTTAAAAAATATTTCTAATAAATATAGAAAAAATGTAAATCTTCTAAACCACTACAAAACTTGGGAAGAAGCATGAAAACAATTGTGTGTCATATTTCATTCAATTGATACTTATACTAGAAGAAGCTATCCACTTTGAAGGGTACACAAAGATCATACAATGAACTTTACCAATGTGAAGATGAACTAATGAGAATTGATAATTACACTAGAAGAAGTTATCCATTTTGAAGGGTACACAAAAATGAAACAATGAAATTTACCAATGTGAAGATGAACTAATGAGAATTGATACTTACATCAGAAGAATCTATCCACTTTGAAGGGTACACAAAGATGAGATAATGAACTTTATCGATGTGAAGATGAACTAATGAGATTTAGTTGTGTGCTTCTCATAAAGTTGTTTTGCCACATGTTTTAAGTTACTAATATTACAGGGGATGACACTGAAGTCAAGAAGAGAAAGGAAATTTTAAGTTTTCAAATGAAAATGAAAATGGTAGGGGCATCTAGGGTGTCACTCTGTATTTCAAACACCAAACCCTCCAGTGGCCCCTGCTTTGTTGTTATGACAATGATATCTACTTTGTTGGTGTAAGTGGAAAGTTATTCTTGTCCCTATGTATAATGTGGTTCATGGTCCGACCAAGGACACTATTGTATCTTTTTTTGGTGTTGTCTCGAGTGTAGTTGGTGGGAGGTTTCTTCAACGGTGACGATGTATTATGGTTTTTCCTTCCCTCCTAGGCTCTACATGATTTAGTTTTGGAAAATTGTTTTTTTGGTGATTAATGACTTGGTTTTGTGGTGCTTGAAAACTCAGAACTAACAAATCGACACTATAGTGCTCGATGACCTAGTGGTTCTTGTTGTTTTTAGCGGTAACTAGTGGTGCAATTTTGCAGTGCTCAATGACTTGGTGGTTCCTATTATTTTTAGTAGCACACTATTCTTGGCAGTGGACCCTCTCTCTTAGTGTTTGGTTGGAGGTTGAGTTCTTGGGCCTTGTCTTGACCTCAACTCACTATGTAGAAATTCCTAAGGTTTTATACCGAGGGAAATCTATGTACACAACCATCTGCAATAAACTCTAGCAGGAGGGATGGACTCCTAGGGTTTCAAATCCACCCCTACAACCCTAACCTCTAACTAGTTTGGGGCTAGGGATTTTAATTTTTGAACTTGATTTCATGAACTATATGCCCTTAGTGTATTTCACCCCTATGTGGGTTATGAAGTATGTTTTTGCATAGTTTACTATTTATGTGGAATGTATTGTTTTGAGTAACATTAATTATTTGAATAACTTATTGGTATAGTCATGTATTAGAATTATAATTATAGACCGTTAATTATACATTTAGGATGTGAAGTTGTACTTAAATTTCATTTTGGATCAATCAATGTACATATTTTAATATATGATGTTTTACGTTGTGAAGTTGTACATAAATACTTTTATAAATAAATTAGACTTTTTCACTTGATTGTTATAACTCTCCTAACTCATAAAAAAAAATATAAACACCTATTAAATATGAAATTAGATATACACCTTAAATTTCAACAAATTAGTATAAAATCACATTATATATAGTTAAATAAGCATCCCCTCCAAAAAGTAACTAGGGTAAATCAAACTAATAAGTCAACACTATTGTCCTTGGTTATTCTCACAATTAAAACATATAGTCTTTTTATTACAAATTAAAAAATAAATAATATGATTAATCATATAAAAATTGATAATAATAATACAAGTGAACCAAGTTAGCATCAAAAGTATACATTCTTGCATATATATATATATAGTATTAATAGATAAAGGTTATGCCACACGTTTCCCTAAAAGCACCTTGAATCCTAAAATTCATGAGAAAGGAACCCTTAGAGCCCTTTAAAAGAAATAAAAACTCTATGAGCATGTTTACTCAAGAAGTATGTCATTGAATAAGTGTGCCATTGGTTAGAGGATATTTGTGTAAAAGGAACAATGCTAAAGAGACCATTTCAAATCAAAAGTTAAAAAGCCTCTCTGAAAAGTTTTAACCTTGCATGGCAATGTAAAGCCTCTCAAAAAAGTTTTAACCTTGCATAGCAATGTTAGGAGGGAGAGAAGAAATTTTTTAGTTGGATAACTAAGTATCCAACATAGATTTTTAATTCTCTTGATTAAACATAATAATGATGATATTATTGAAAGTGAATATAATCAAAGATGATTTTATTCTTCTAAGACATGATTATATTGTAAACAATGTTTTTTAGTTGGATAGCCACATATATATGTATGTGTGAGCATAATGAGAATAAAAAATTGTATACATGAGCAATGTAGGAGGAGGAAAGGTTGCAAAAGGTATAGATCAAAGATAGTGCTACAGAATTAAGGACATAGATTAAAGGTAAATATCTAACCCTACTTCCTTTAAAAAAAATAGTACAGGTTTGAGTTTAGGGACCGTGTTAGTAATTTAAGTTATTATGGAAGAGTCGATACATAAACCTTACTTTTAATCACAAAATCCCTAGGTTTTTGAAAGGGAATGTAGCCACAGTGGTGAGGACGTGATGATTCAAGGAGAAGAGAGTTTGAAGGTCACATTGAGATCACCATTGTGACAAGATATGGTTGTGCAACTAGATGATGGGATAGAGATCCATTATAAAATTTCCAGACAACCAAAGGAGGAAGAAACACATTAGTTTGTTGTTTAGATCTGTACATGTTGTTTTGGTCGTGAAATTTTGGCCCACTCTCACATCTAGGGCCTCACCTAAAAACCCACCTCCGACGGTTACACAAACTACATCAATGGTAGATAAGGTTTACATGGGATTTGTGGTACCCTCCACAATGCTAAGGATCAAAAGGAATACTTCAAAGATGTGGGAGGCAGAGCAATTATCCTTATCATAAGAAGAGTTATCTAGTGAAAATTGCATTCTCATAAGGCTTGAGGAATCAAGGAAGAATAAGGATTTGTAGGAGAAGGATCAAGTGATAGAACAATGGAGTAAAAGGAATCCTTTGTGTGGTAAGATTAGGGCAGGAAAAATGAAGCTAATGGTGAGTGAAGACATCATCCTAAACCAAGTGATCTTATATCAAGACATTTCTCTAGTAGAGAAATTCTTGGGTAAGGCTTGAGGAATCAAGGAAGAATAAGGATTTGTAGGAGAAGGATCAAGTGATAGAACAATGGAGTAAAAGGAATCCTTTGTGTGGTAAGATTTGTTAAGATTTTCCATTACACCAAAACCCATAGGTGTTAGTAAACTTCCAAATCAGCAACATCACCTTGAGTGGGCGATTAGTCCCATGTTCCCAACATGGAGGTTAGTCCACAAGAGGTGCGGCAATTAGTCCAACACCCCTAGTTCATGAGAGGTGAGGTGGTTAGTCCAAAACCCCCCCTCCGACGTAACTCGAGGGAATTGAACCTAGACCAATGCTCTGATACCATGTTAAGATTTTCCATTACAGCAAAACCCGCAGGTGTTAGTAAACTTCCAAATCAGCAACATCACCTTGAGTGGGCGGTTAGTCCCATGTCCCCAGCATGACGGTTAGTCCACGAGAGGTGCAGCGGTTAGTCCAACACCCCTAGTTCATGAGAGGTTCAACGATTAGTCCAACAAGATTAGGGCAGGAAAAATGAAGCTAATGGTGAGTGAAGACATCATCCTAGACCAAGTGATCTTATATCAAGACATTTCTCTAGTAGAGAAATTCTTGGGTAGAGTTATTTCAGATAAAACTTTAGCTTAGTGGTTTATAAGGGTGTGGAGGAAACAACTAGGTTATGCCCCTATTTTCATATTCTATAAAAACATTAGATGGCCTTTATGATTTAAAACGGAAGCGATAAGGAGATTATCGGTAGAGATAAGTAGTATTGGGATAAGGCAATAATATCTTTGGAACCCTTATCCCCATTCTTTGACCCATTTAAGGATAAGGTGAATATCCATCATTTATGGGTAAAACTTCCTTCATTTCCCTTGAATCATTGGAAAGAAAGATTTTTTTAGGATATTGGAAGTCTGTTGGGGGAATTCGTGGACATTGATGAATGATTTCTTGAAATATCTTTACAAAAAATATACTTTGTGAAAAATTTTACTCAATAATTAAGTTAAGAAGTTCGTCATTGAAGAAATGTTCCATTAGAGAGAGAAGATTCAGGTAAAAGAAGTCAGTGTGAAGGAGTCAACTTCAAATCAGAAGTTAAAAGGCCTACATGGAAAAAATTTAACCTTTCACCTTGCATGGCAATGTTAAGCAAGAGAGAGGAATCATTTTTTAAGTTGAAATACCATTTATGAAAACATGTTTTTTTATTTTCACAAAAGATGATAAAAGAAAAGGGCAATGCTACTAGAAGTGAATATAAACAAAGATTATTACAATCTTCTAATACGGGACTATATTGGAATTAACGTTGAGAATATTTTAAACTAAGCATTTACAAACAATGTTTTTTTGAGTCGGATAACCCCATCCATATATATATATATGTGTGTGTGTGTGTGTGTGTGTGTGTGTGTGTGTGTGTGTGTGTGTRTRTRTRTRTRTRTRTACCAAAAATTGCATATATGAGTGATGGAGGATGATGAGAGATTGTAGAGAAAGAGCTCGAAGATATGGCTACAGAATGAGAAAGAACATGGATCAAAGGTAAATATCTAGCCCTACTTCCAATAATAATAATAATAATAATAATACTTCTAGTGTGGGCCTGAGTCTAGGAATCATGTTAGTAATTTGAAGGTATTAGGGGAGATTCAATGCATAAAATGTACTTTTAATCACAAGAGAACTACGTCTTATGAAGGGGAATGTATCCATGGTGGTAAGGACATGATGATACAAGGAGAAGAGAGTTTTAATGTCACATCAAGATCACCATTGTAGTGAGATGTGGTGGGAGTAGATGACGGGATAGATATTCATCATAAAATTATCAAATAAACAGGGTAGAAAAAATCCATTAGCTTGTCGTCTGGATCTGTACCTATTGTTTTGGTCATGAAATCATGGCCTACTATTTCATCCATGGCCTCACCTTAAACCCCACCTATGATGGTCATATGAACTACACCAATCACAAGTAAGGTTTGTACGATATTTTTGGTACCCTCCACAACGCCAAGGATCGAAAGAAATGCTTCAAATATATGACAGGTAGAGTGATTATCCTTATCATTGGAAGAGTTATCTAGTATAAATTGTAATCTCGAAAGTGATGAGGAACCAAGGAAGAACAAGGAGTTGGAGGGGGAGAATCAAGTGGTATAATGGTGGTACAAAAGGAAGCCTTCATGTGTCAAGCTATAAGAGCTATCTAGTATAAATTGTAGTCTCTAAAGTGATGAGGAACCAAGGAAGAACAAGGAGTTGGAGGGGGAGAATCAAGTGGTAGCATGGTGGCACAAAACGAATCCTTCATGTTTCAATCTTAGGGAATGAAAACTCAAGCTATTGTTGGGTGACACATCGTCCTAAACCAAGTTGTTTTATAGCATGACACTACTCTAGTGGAAAATTTCTTTGGCAGGGGTAGTTTGGATAAAACTTTGGCTCAATGGATTAGAAGGGTATGGAGGCAACAAATAGGTTATTTCCCTATTTTTCATATTCTATAAAAATGTTGATTTCCCTTTATATTTAAAAATAGAATGGATAAGGAGATTATCAATGGAGAGAAGCAGCATTGGGACAATGCAATACTATCTCTAAAACCATGGAATCCATGCTTTTATCTATTGAAGGATAAGGTAAATATCCATCCTTTATGGGTAAAAATCCCTTCATTGCCCTTGGAAATTTGGAAGAAAACAATTCTTCATGTTATTGGAAATCGGTTGGGGGGATTCTTGAATATTAATGAACAAATGAGGAGTAAGATAGTAACTTTTATGGCACACATTTGTGTTGAGATGGATATAGGGGATGTTTTTCTCGATGGAATGGATATAGAAGTGGGAAAGTGGACTTGCAAATAGAATATAAATTATATAGTCATTCCTTTTTGGAGTTTTATATGTCCCAAGTATGGATAACTAAACATGGGTTGCCCTAAAATATCATTTCCAAATCAAGACATTATAGAAGAGTTAGAGGAATATATAAAGTTTCCCTCACTCCCCACAAATGAAAAGAGGCCTCTTGAGGAGGGACTGTAAAGCACCCTTGAAAAAAATAGAGATAAGTATGTTAGGGTTGATGGAGAAATTCATTCTTTAGACATTGTGATTTGTATATTAAATGAAATAGAAAACGCAGGGGATAAATGTACCTTCTACAATGGGGGGTCAAATTTTGATCCATATCAATAGATTGAAATGATGTTCAGTCATAGGGTGGATATTCATTTTTAGAAAAAGGAAGTAAAGAAGCATTATTTTGTGGATCATATACAAGTCAAGAATATGAAGGGAAAAGGGTAAAACAGAGAGCCCACAAGAAGAAGGTCCATCCCTTATCATATATGAAAGGAGTTGGTATCTCTAAATGTTTTGGTATAGAGGAAGGCTCAAAGTATAATTTAGAGAGAGGGTATGGCTCTATAATCTCAGTCAGCGGGAAGAGAGAGGGGGTCTTTATGGGGATAAAAATGAGGAGCCTGGTGGTATGGTGGGTGGGAACTTGAATAAATAATGAGAGGTTGTAACCACGTATTCTATAAAGAGAGGAGATTTAGAATCAAGTTTAGATAGTTGAATCTCTTCCCACTCCTGCAATGAGGTTGATGTTCCCAAAATTAGAGAAAGATATCAATTGTGGTCTGCAAAGAAGTTGGAATGAGGAGGTATAGAATCTGAACTAGAATGGGGTTAGGTTTGGATACCTCTCAATATTTGAACCATCTAGCACCAGGGAAAAAATATTTTTTGAATCTAGCACAACAAAAATTTAAGAGAGATTCAATCTAGGGGGTAGCAAACAATTGTGGGGCCCTTAACGTGAGTAGGGTTCAAAGATGATGATTGTTTACTAAAATATCAAGGGTTTGAGTGAAACCTCGAAAAGAAGTGCCCTGAGTAGGTTAGTAAATATTTATGAGCCTAATGTTCCTTTTTTCGTCGCAGAGACTATGTCGAGGGGGGACACTATAGGAATATTTTGAGCTTAGTACTACATGGGTGGGAGGTCATTACACAATATGTGGCAGAAAAATCAAGGGGGATATTCATTAGATGGAATAAATTCCTAATTTTGAAGAGTTCAAGTGTGATTCCATATGTCACATGGATGGATTTGTCCCCTAGATAATTTGTTAATGTCTTTTTCAATTTATAATTTTTAGTCTTTGTAACCAAGGGAATGATTTTTAGGATGTCAATTTCTTTATATTAGACTATCTAAAGAGCAATGAGATGATAGTGGGACAACATATAAATTTTAAGAGAAGGTGATGTGCAGGGAGAAGTTGTAAGAATGGATACCCTAGAATATTTTTGAATGCACAAAATTGAGGATGCAAATTTATGTGACTTGGAACCTTTGGAACTAGTACCCACCTGGAGGAACAAGAGAACTAGGTTAGAAGGTATATCAAAGTGTTTGGATAGATTCTTATTTTCTACAGCATTGATTGAAAAGGTGAGTAGAATGAGATCTTGGGTAGGGGTAGGGGGGGTATCAGATCATGTCCATGTTTTCATTTAGTTGGAGAAAGTGGAGGACAAACCTTTGGCCTCTTTCAAATTTAATTCTCACTAGTTTACTAATTAAGAGTTTATTGATTTAGTGAAGAAGGAATGGAGTAACTATGATTTAAATGGTGAGGATTCTACAGTGTTACAATTTCATAACAATTTGAAAAGGGTGGAAAACCCCATATTTATTTGTCAAACCAAAAGTACAAGGATTTAAAAGAATTGGAAGAACAAGTTGCTTAATATACTCAACAATTCAAATGGTATTTTCTCTAATGAATAATTACAAACATTGAAAATATTAGAGGAATATAAGAGAAACATTTGGCTTAGGAAGAGACCAGGTGGAAGCAAAAGAGAAAATCTGTTTGGTTATCCCAAGGAGATGAAAACATAAAGTTTTTCTAGAACTTTGCAAAAATGAGGAAAAGTGGGAACATATATGGAGTTTTCAAAACTATAATGGATCATAGTATCAAAATTACATGAGATAGCTAGAAAGGGGGTTCAACACTTTCAACACCTATACATAGAGCCCCCTAGGGTAAATATATCACATATTATCAAACTATCTTCCTATTTTCCAAGGTTTATAGATGATGAACAAAATGAAGCATTGATGGGAAAAGTAAGCACAAACGAACTCAAGTTCATTCAACGCTCTTTCTAGAAAGATAAAAAAATTGGACACAAGGGTTGACCCATAGAGTTATATTTAGAGTTTTATGACTTATCAGAGGAAGATCTAATAGTTATTATTGAGGAATCAAGACAATCTCTGAACTTTTAAGAGCACTAACTCTAGATTATAGCTATGATCCCAAAAATGGATGACTCGGATACTTTTGAAGATTATAAACTTATCTCACTTTGTGATTCTATTTACAGGATAATTTCAAAGTTTATTTCCATGTGATTGAAACCCATTATTTCAGAGGCCATCTCACAAGAGTAGCTTGGGTTCCTCATTGATCGACAAATACATGATGTTGTTGGAATAACATGGGAAATCTTCCACACCATCAAGGAAGAAAAGCTTCCAACATTTGTCATAAAATTGGATTTGTCAAAAGCATATGATAAGGTGAGTTAGTTCTATTTCAAGTTGATGCTTATACATGTAGGATTTAGTTTGGTGTATTGAATTGGATTAAGGGAGGTATGTCCTTTGTTTAATTTTTCTATAGTATCAATGGAAATGCATCCCCATTCTTCACTCCCACAAGGGGCCTTCATCAAGGTTGCCCCTTTTAACCATTATTATATCTTATGGTGGATGAGGTTTTATTGTTTTAGGATGGGTATTTAAGGTATGATAGTAGAATTAAAGAAGTGTTATATTTGTATGGGAAAGCTACAATAATGGAAATCAATGAACACAAATATCCCCTCTCTTCATATGGTAAAACCAATGCTCGAGGGAGATCCCTATCTAATCTACTACACTATAATTTAGTGGATTTCGAAAATTCTTTAAATACTTTGGATTTGAGATAAAATCAATGAATATGGATTGTGGTATAAGGTATTGACCATGACGCTACTAGAAAATCGAGAGGACAATTACTTCATCGTGATCTTGTTGTTTTTTTCAAGGAGGCAAGGTTACACCAATCGAATCAATTCTATAAGCCACATTGATGTAGTGGCACGCCTTGGCTTATATTATTGTTGGGATCCTCAATAAGAAATAACGTTGTATATTTTTGTGCACTAGGAAAAGAGAAATGAGAGATGCCTCTTGTCAAATGGAAAAATCTTGCAAATCCCAAAGCTTTAGGGGGGTAGTGAATAAAAAACATGTATCATTTTGGGAAGGCATTGGTAACAAAAATATTGTGAAAGTTGATTACAGGACAAGGTATATTGCAATAGGTCATGATGCAAAAATACATTGAGCCTCTAACCATTAAGGAATGGATCATAATTCCTTCAAAAAGTTTTGGCAAGGCATCCATCATCTAGAAGGAATTGATTTTTTCCTTTCCAATTATTGGAAATTGGATTCCATTGAGGTTTGGTGATGGAAGAATGGTGATATTGGGAGTTGATGTCTGGATAGGGTGTGATTTAGCATCTAATATTTTCAAGTTTCATACAACATTTTTGCTAGCGAGCTATTCAAGTCTTGGAAAATGTGTCATATACAACCCTTGGTACTCTCTGACATCAAGGATGTAAATTTGTTGAGGCTTTAAACCTAATAGGAATAGAAGTAGAGGAATGGAGACTTTATATCAAAAGACAAATTGTTAGTACAATCAAGCTCAAACCAAACCATGACTCACTTGTTTGGTATAGAAATCCAAACAATGGGGTTTACACAACAAGTCTTTGTTATACATCTATATTTCTTGAAGGAGAACATGATGAGAAATGTTGGTGGTGGAGGAAGATTTAGAAAATAAAATCACCATTGAAGGTGAGGTTATTTCTCTTGTTGGCCCTCTCTAACAAAGTGTTGATTTATGATATGTTACAGAAGAGAACGTGGAAAGTGTCAATCTTTTATGTACTCTATAGGAACAATGGGGAGGATATAAATCATCTTCTAATGCATTTTCACTATAAACCTAAATTTTGGGATGCAGTGTGGACATTGATAGGTGGGAAAGGCATTTGGAGAGGCGTTTCACTAATAGAGGCTTTGAATAATTGGTTTGTATATCTGAACGTCATCTCACTGAAACCCTTCCTCGCTATTATAAATAGGGTTATTTGGGTTTAGAGAAATGTAATATAAAATAATTACCCCATTATAGGGTTTTTGTAAGACAAAACATATATATGAAGGTGTTAAAGTTTCCCTCAAGCCTAAACTTCATAGGCAATTTGGAACTCTAGAGATCAACAAGTCAAAACCTTGGGCATCCTTTGATGGAGCCTCGCAAGGGAACCCAAGACTTTGTGGCACATGGGATGTATTATACCTCTAAGATACATGTTATTTCTCTTCCACATTGAATTTGGGAAAAGGCACAAATAATTGTGCTAAATTGTGGACTTTGTCATCATTATTAAGGATAAAAATAGAATGAGAGGTTGTTGAGATACAAGTCTTTGGAGATTCAAAACTTTTAATTCATTGGATCCATGGAAAATCAAGGGTTCATAAGATTGGGCTTCAATCTTTGGTGGAATGGGTAAGAGCACTATTCGTAGGTTTCAATTCATTTCTTTCATGCATGTCTATAGGAAACTAAACACAAAAGTAGGTGAGTTGTCAAAGAAAGCAATTGAGGGGTAGGTTGGTATTTTGGAACTCAGGGAGTCAAATGATAGGTACATACCTCTCTTCAATCTAGTAAAATGATTAAGTTTCTTGGCAAGTTGTGAAATGAAGTTGTTACACAAATCTGAGCTATAAATGTTATAAGTTTATTTGTCCCAATATTTGGGGTTGAAGTTCTTATCTTTATCATGTGATATTGTACTCATGGCTTTCAAGTTGTTTTATGTTTTGAAATGTCATTGAGAGTTTCTATCTCACCTCCAAGTATCAATGGTTCAACTAAAGTTGATATACATTGATAGTTTTAAGTTTTTATGCATAGTCAATGCTACTTAATGTAACATTAACATTTCTCCCTAGAATAAAAATGTTGCAACCTTTTTCTCAATATGTGTGTGTGTGTGTGTCCATTGGATGTATCTTGGGTGGTTGGGAGGATTGATAGTTACCCTCCCCACCCATGATTAAATCCTTGGAGTGGCATGGTGTTCTCATAATGGGTCTATAAGATGCTCTTGTTGTTGAGCCCCCAATATTTTGAAAATACTCGGCCTCCTCATGTTCTCTCGTGGATTTCAGATCCAGTGTTGTGAACCACATGTAATATATATATATATATATATATATATATATATATATATATAACAAAACACAAATTTTGTTTTCACAAACCATGATAAAATCAAGGAATGAGGGTGTTACTCAAAGTGTTATTATGAAAGATGATGGCATTTTCCGAAGATAGGACTATATTGGAAATATTGTTGGTAAAAAATTGCAAGCAATTGAATGAACAATGAATGTTATTTCACCAAAACTTGATATGAAGAACAAAATGTTGTTCGCAATAAGCTAATCAAAAATATTTAAACTAAATTATTTTGGAAACAAGAAAAAACAAGGACTTTAACTTTAATTAAATTTTTAAGTACTTCACATTTTTAACACATTCTCAAGCAAAAGAACACTATTACTAACATATTCACAACTACATTTATTTGTAAAAGGATTGAAGAACTTTTCTGAAATTAATGATAATTTTATCCTCGTTAAGGTTGCCCTTCATCTCTTGTTTTGTGTAGAAATGTTTTAAGTATTTGCTACAAGTCCCAATTCTATCGAACCTAAACTAACATGAAGCCAAATGAAAAAAAAAAAATCATATCTACATTTGAAACTTTTATGACTAGCATTCTTTTTTGAAATTTTAGAAAACAAGATCACCTTGATATATTCCACATTTTATCTAGGTGGATATTGGTTGCCACCCACCTATTCCAACTAGCTCCTCTTGACAGGTTGTAGTTCAACACGTTCTTCTTTGCTTCCTTGTAATTGTGGGTTTTACACTTCTGGGGTTGTTTGAATCCCTACACATCTTCTAGGTGGATACGGGTGGCCTCCCATCTAATCCAACTGGCTTATTTTGTATGTTTTCATGTCATCACATCTTTTTGTACTTCCAAGGTCGTTTTGGGGCCCTAAATAGTGTTTTTTTGGCTCGCCACCGTCAAACTATAGACAAATTCAAAGTTTGATGGCGTAATGTGTATTTCTCGAAAAGACCTTTCCAATAAGATATCACACACCTAAAACAGAGGTCATATGCAAAAGTTACGACCCTGGGAAGTTGAGGTATCAACTTGCCCATAGGGGCCCACATAACTTTTGGTGTTTCATCTCCTAGGGTTAGGTTTTTGGATGTCTATGGTTTTGTAATTCATGAGTAATGTTAAAAAGGCCTCTGGACCTCATTGTATTCATTCTGCTCAGACGGATTCACGTAGCAGCCACATATCTTCTCAGAGATAGCTACCACCATTCAAGCAAGTGTTTCAGTTCTGCAGTTTTACAGTTTCAGCCTATTTCATTTATTCAATAGAAGATATTTTCCATTGGATATCTATGTTGTTCTTCATATCTCTGTGTTTATTGTATTAAGTCTATTAATCAGTTCGTTCTCATCCTAAATCCGGATTAGTGGTATCATAGTGGTCTGCTCTTCATTTATTTTTCTTCATGCATGTCCCCAACAAGACCTGAGTACAAGAAGTTGGGACTCGAACCAATCGAGTCATTGCAACATCGATCACGTCGAGCCTGAGAACAACCCATGGGGGATGAAAAGAAATATGATGGAGCAGGAGACCCTTTTAAAATGTTGCTCGAGGAAGCCCTTGCATGAAAAAGGAACGAAATGATGGATACCTTTGCGTAGATCCTTCGATGACTGCCCACGGGAGAAGCATCTTCATCAAGAGGTCGTGCAACCCCCTTCAAGGTAAGGGTAAATTTTGATATTCCATTATTTGAAGGACTAATAGATGTGGATGTTGTAGATAAATGGTTGAATATGCTCGAAGGTTATATTTTGGTCCGCAATTTTTCCGATAGGGAAAATATTACTTTTGCACTCCTGTTACACATTATTTTCGTCATCCCTATGATCGTTAATTATGTAAACCTGTCTGTAGTCTTCAGAGGGGTCAGTGGCCTAAGTTCCTGAAGAAAGAAGGGAGACGAACTTTTCCTGAGAAAAGAAGTTGCATTTCTCTTTGTAAAAACCCTATTAAAGATTATTTTTGCATGTTGCACTATGGCTAGGGTGCGAGAATGCCTGATTCTCGTAGGTTGCACCATAGCTAGGTTGCGAGAGGTTCGCAGGTTGCTCTATAAGCAGGGTGTGAGAATTCTAATATGTGAGAAAAATGAGCATCTTCTCGATGCTTCTAGAAGGAGAAACTTCCATGGTGAGGTGGCATCCGAATGGTTTGGATCTTACTCGCTTTCATGATTTGGTGGGATCATACTAACCTCCTCACCTTATCCTCTTCAACTTATAAAAGGAGAGGAGCTCTCATGGAAAAGGTTAGCTTTTTGTGGCTTGGATGAGATTAGCTTTTGAGCTTTAGCTTGGCTAGATGAGCCACTTTGTCAAGATAGATTGTGAATATTATCAGATCTATGCTCTTAGAATTCTTGGAGTGGAAGTGTGTCGGGAACGAAGGACAGTTGGAAGGGACCTTATGACATCAAGGCCATGGTTGTAATCTCTCTTTCACATTTAATATGATACAGTAATATGATTCTTTCCTATAAAGCTTGTTGTGTTTTATTGTACGATTCCTTGATCACATACATAGGTTTATATTGAGTCTATGCTATTACTATCACTTTGGTTGGTTGAGTTCTTTTGCAGGATCATCATTGTATGAGTGTTGGAATGGAGCTAAGATGGCGATAGCGAGAGGAAGAAATGTTTAAACGGTATGTCACCTATCCCTCTTTAGTTAGTAAATTCAATATTTAAAACTTAAGGAAAGCGTCATGTTCTGGTGTGTTTTGTTCTAGATCTAGGTGGATCTAGGGAGATCAGTTAGTGTCTGCACCTACCGATTTATCCAATAACAAAGTTGGCGAATCCACTGGGGAATACAACCCATTTTGGTGGTTTTTTCTTGGACATTTGATATTGACCTACCCTTTTTCATTCCCAACCAATCTCTAAGTCTTTAGGAGATCCTTACAGACTCCCTGGATCCAAAAGTTCACTCAAAAGTTCTGTCCTTTTTCCAAAATTTGCTTGATTACAAACCTTCTCGCATTGTACCTCTCTGTGGCCTGTGAGAATCATTGATGTTCACACCCTACTGTTCAGTTCAGTGCGACCTTTTCGCACCCTACCTATATCTAGACTGCGAGAATCCCTAATTCTCGCACTGTACCCGACTACCAAGTTGCGAACTTGTTTGTAAAAAAAAAATTGGATTGGGTCTTGTTATCTTTTGATGCCCAGTTTTTCTTTGATCAGCTGGATTGAACTTTTGGAGCCAATATTGATCTATTTACAATCTTCTTGACATTCTTTGAGTTGCTATTAGCCATCTTTTCTTTGTTTGGTTTTGAAGGATTAGTCTCTTTCTTTGAGTGTCTTTCAATTCCAAAGCATGTGTTTTCTTTAGAATTTTTTAGGGAAAGATAAGATTTCTTCTGAATAGTTCGCTTTAAAAGAAAACTTTTAGTTTGGGTTTCTTTGTTTTAACAAAGTTCATTATTGCTTTTAGTGAAATTTTTGAAACAATAAGATTTAATTTCTTGCTTTATATTAGATTGGGGGCATCCTTGTATTTGAAGTAGCGAAATTGCATAATTCTTGGCATTTTTTTGGTCTTAAATTCCGAAAAAATTTCCCTCATGGCCGGGGGGGAGCATGAATCGTGCATTGGTGTACAATACCTATTTCTCATTTCTTGATAATCTTGATATTGATGAGTTTAATATATTTCGGGACATTGTGTATATGGGAATGATAAATGTTTTCTCCTTCTCGTAGTATAGCTTTCATCAAAATGAAAAGATTGCATCTTCATCTCTTTGCATAACTTTCGAGTCGGTCAAAACACCATATTTTTCACGCCATTTTCCTTTTGAGTAACAACA
>ML820182.1:109542-128502 GCA_009831015.1 Picea engelmannii
ACGGGAGAAGCATCTTCATCAAGAGGTCGTGCAACCCCCTTCAAGGTAAGGGTAAATTTTGATATTCCATTATTTGAAGGACTAATAGATGTGGATGTTGTAGATAAATGGTTGAATATGCTCGAAGGTTATATTTTGGTCCGAAATTTTTCCGATAGGGAAAAGATTACTTTTGCACTCCTGTTACACATTATTTTCGTCATCCCTGTGATCGTTAATTATGTAAACCTGTCTGTAGTCTTCAGAGGGGTCAGTGGCCTAAGTTCCTGAAGAAATAAGGGAGATGAACTTTTCCTGAGAAAAGAAGTTGCATTTCTCTTTGTAAAAACCCTATTAAAGATTA
Organism: Picea engelmannii; assembly: GCA_009831015.1. Taxonomy (NCBI): domain Eukaryota; kingdom Viridiplantae; phylum Streptophyta; class Pinopsida; order Pinales; family Pinaceae; genus Picea; species Picea engelmannii. The sequence continues at coordinate 109,886 of ML820182.1, forward strand.
TTTTTGCATGTTGCACTATGGCTAGGGTGTGAGAATGCTTGATTCTCGTAGGTTGCACCATAGCTGGGTTGCGAGAGGTTCGCAGGTTGCTCTATAAGCAGGGTGTGAGAATGCTAATACGTGAGAAAAATGAGCATCTTCTCGATGCTTCTAGAAGGAGAAACTTCCATGGTGAGGTGGCATTCGAATGGTTTGGATCTTACTCGCTTTCATGATTTGGTGGGATCATACTAACCTCCTCACCTTATCCTCTTCAACTTATAAAAGGAGAGGAGCTCTCATGGAGAAGGTTAGCTTTTTGTGGCTTGGATGAGATTAGATTTTGAGCTTTAGCTTGGCTAGATGAGCCACTTTGTCAAGATAGATTGTGAATATTATCAGATCTATGCTCTTAGAATTCTTGGAGTGGAAGTGTGTGGGGAACGAAGGACGTTTGGAAGGGACCTTATGACATCAAGGCCATGGTTGTAATCTCTCTTTCACATTTAATATGATACAGTAATATGATTCTTTCCTATAAATCTTGTTGTGTTTTATTGTACGATTCCTTGATCACATACATAGGTTTATATTGAGTCTATGCTATTACTATCACTTTGGTTGGTTGAGTTCTTTTGCAGGATCATCATTGTATGAGTGTTGGAAGGGAGCTAGGATGGCGATAGCAAGAGGAAGCAACATTTAAACGGTATGTCACCTATCCCTCTTTAGTTAGTAAATTAAATATTTAAAACTTAAGGAAAGCATCATGTTTTGGTGTGTTTTGTTCTAGATCTAGGTGGATCTAGGGAGATCAGTTAGTGTCTGCACCTACCGATTTATCCAATAACAAAATTGGTGAATCCACTAGGGAATACAACCCATTTTGGTGGTTTTTTCTTGGACATTTGATCTTGACCTACCCTTTTTCATTCCCAACCAATCTCTAAGTCTTTAGGAGATCCTTACAGACTCCCTGGATCCAGAAGTTCACTCAAAAGTTCTGTCCTTTTTCCAAAATTTGCTTGATTACAAACCTTCTCACATTGTACCTCTCTATGGCCTGTGAGAATCATTGATGTTCACACCCTACTGTTCAGTTCAGTGCGACCTTTTCGCACCCTACCTATATCTAGACTGCGAGAATCCCTAATTCTCGCATTGTACTCGACTACCAGGTTGCGAACTTGTTTGTAAAAAAAAAATTGGATTGGGTCTTGTTATCTTTTGATGCCCAGTTTTTCTTTGATCAGCTGGATTGAACTTTTGGAGCCAATATTGATCTATTTACAATATTCTTGACATTCTTTGAGTTTCTATTAGCCATCTTTTCTTTGTTTGGTTTTGAAGGATTAGTCTCTTTCTTTGAGTGTCTTTCAATTCCAAAGCATGTGTTTTCTTTAGAATTGTTTAGGGAAAGATAAGATTTCTTCTGAATAGTTCGCTTTAAAAGAAAACTTTTAGTTTGAGTTTCTTTGTTTTAACAAAGTTCATTATTGCTTTTAGTGAAATTTTTGAAACAATAAGATTTAATTTCTTGCTTTATATTAGATTGGGGGCATCCTCGTATTTGAAGTAGCGAAATTGCATAATTCTTGGCATTTTTTTGGTCTTAAATTCCGAAAAATTTTCCCTCATGGTCGGGGGGGAGCATGAATCGTGCATTGGTGTACAATACCTATTTCTCATTTCTTGATAATCTTGATATTGATGAGTTTAATATATTTCGGGACATTGTGTATATGGGAATGATAAATGTTTTCTCCTTCTCGTAGTATAGCTTTCATCAAAATGAAAAGATTGCATCTTCATCTCTTTGCATAACTTTCGAGTCGGTCAAAACACCATATTTTTCACGCCATTTTCCTTTTGAGTAACAACAGCCTTAAAAATAAAGCACTTATAAAAATTGATTAGACATTTTTATATTTTCTGGTAGCAAACCTACATTAGATTAGTTGTGGGGCTTTGGAATAGGTGTGAAAGATAACTTTCCAAAGCTGCAAACACACATAGTATCTTGTGATAGGGAGAGTTAAATCCACTTACTTTATTTTGTCCTGGGAATCCCTTCTCACACAAGGGTCAATCATGAGGTCGCATTGAGACTGGCAGAGTTACTCACCCTACTTTGTTGGTCTTGGTGTAGGGATTGCGCGTATTATGGGGGTCATTTGAAGGTATACCCACAATGATGAGTGGAAGCCTTTCAAGTTGATTTCGGGCTAGATACCTTGCCCTTGCACATGGATCGGACTGTCAACTGTTTCCCCAGGAATCACTGTAGTAATTGGTAACCTTAGTGGCATGTCTCTCTAGGTTCTTTACACGAGGTGACTGTGGAGGGGCAAATATTCACGGTACCTGGAATCGATGTTGGCCAAACTCACTCAGGCTCCTTGGAGGGTATACCCACGATTATGTGTGGGAGATTGCACCAGGGTGTAAGTCCGTTAAGAAGGTCCTCAACGTAACTTTTCCACCCTCTCTATCTCAACCACTTCTTACATTGTTCCCGTGATGTTGGATATCATCACCAACTAGTGCGTTCATTGTGATAAAGTTTTGTTTGCTTGATTTCTTACTAGATTTTTAGCGTGTGTTGTTTGTTTTCCTTAGAGGACTCTAGATTGGATATTTATTTAATGGCATTAGTTCCTAGAATGACCAATGAAGGAACCCCTGCTCCAGGGGAACCTTTTGTTTTTCCTTCTTATGGAAACATTGGTCCTCCTCATATTGCTACTTTGATCCTTCCAGGTCTCACAATTGGATTACCGGTATGGTTGTTTTCCACTCAGGTAATCCCAAATGCAGTTAGTGCTTCTGTCAGAAGCACTTCCCCCCACGAGCATCAACCTCATGTTGATCCTTCACCTTCTTCACCAGTAAGGTCTTCTTTTCCTTCTTCGCTTGGAAGGTCGCCTTCCGTTTCATCTTCTTCGTCGAGTGAAAGTTCTGAAGCTAGTAACCTAGTGAATAAGAAGAAGAAGAAAAGGAATATTAAGAAGAAGAAAGATAAACAAGGGTCAAAGCTTCCAACCACTTTCAAACATGTTGGAAAACAACCAGTTACTGTTAATCGTGTTGGGAGTGTTGATGATGTCAAGATCACCTCAACAACTCGTAAGCCGAAGTACCCTTGCAGGCTTTGTAAGGGTAGCCATCTTCTTAAGGATTGCCTTGGTATATCCAAGGTTATAGAAGTATGGTCTACACACCCTGACCAACCCATGTCGTCAGCCTCTGAACAACATGTTGATGACCTCCTGTCAACTAGTCATGATACCGTTGGGAAGAAGAAAAGTAGAGTCGAGTTCTGGTGTAAGTTATGCACAGGGAATCATCTCACTCACCTTTTCCCTCGTATGGACGAAGCCTCGAAATTACTAGAAGACATGGCTATTTCATAGCCTCAACTTCCAGTTGCTTATCGCAAGCTTACTCTTGACCCCCCTATAATTGATGGAATGATCACTCTGGTCCCTTCACCAGTCAATCCAATTGATCATGTCGTCAATCTGGTCATCTCCTTAGCTAAACCGGTTGACAAAGTGGTTGATATGATACCATCCTCGGTCAATCCCACTCTCCCTTAGAGAGTGAAACTAAAGTGGTTGATTTGATCCCATCCTCGGTCGATACCACTCTCCAATTAGAGAGTGTCACCCAAGTGGTCGATTTGTTTCCATCTATCAACCCCATTCTCCCCTTGGCAAATGAAACCCAAGTGGTCGATATGACCTCGTCATCGGTCGATCCTACTCTCCCGCTAGAGAGTAAACCCGACACTACTCACATTTTTCTCGTTGACACAGAATCTACCGTGTTGGGGGGCATTCCTCCTTCTCTCGTGGAACCTCCTCCAAGTAATGAAGTCATCCTTTTTAATTGGGGTATGCTAACTAGACCTCGTCTTCCCTCTCACATTCTTTTCTAGATTACAGTACAGGTTTGTGGTCGGGACGTTCCTCAAACACTGATAGATGAAGATTAGTCTATTAGTATTTTGTCCTCTATTGCTTGGCAAGCTTTGGGTTATCCTCCGCTTGCACTGGTTACACAAAATCTGTTATCTTTTAACAGAAGAACTAGTCAACCTTTAGGGACCCTTCCTCAGTTTCATGTAACTTTGGGAGGAAAATTGTCTTCGTTGATTTCATGGTAGTCCAAGATCCCTTGGATTTTGCTTTACTTCTTGGGCGGGATTATGTCTATGCCATGAAATCTATTGTGTCCACTCTTTTTCGTGTGATATATTTCCCTCACGATGGAAGGATTGTGGCTTTTGATCAACTTTCATTCATCGATCCTGACTGGATTGCCTCCCTAAATGGTTCTTATATGTCGACGTTATCACCCCTACCACAAGTAAATTATGTGGCGTTGTCTCCCATGGCTTCAACTTTAGGTGACTTAGATCCGGTAGTTGACATGGTTATCTCTTCGATAGGGTCTTTAGAGCCTAATCTCCTTACCCCTGTCGCAACCCTCGACATGTGTTCCTTCCAGAGTGTGTTCCTTCCGTCTAGTGAAGATCTCTTGGAAGACATGACTGAGTTTTGTCCCTTGACATGGTGTCCTTCCGAAGCATTGTCCTCTTGGAATCCATGATCAAGAAGAGAGCCAAGGATAGTTTTTGTGTCTCTGAGGCAACCTCGTTAAAAAATGAAACAGAGGTCTTTGAGCATGATTTTCGGATTTCAAGCTCATTAAAAAATGAAACCGCTTACGAGGATAGTTTTTTCATCTCTGTGGAAACCTCGTTAAAAAATGAAATAGAGGTTACAAGCATAGTTCTTGTTTCTATGTCAAGCTCGTTAAAAAATGAAATAGTTTTTCCCCTCTTTGTTTGAGTCAAGTCCTTCATCTAGTATTTGAAGCTTCATTTCCTCCGCCTTTGTCGTTGAATGAAACAAAGCTTGGGGGGCAATACTTTCAGCCTCTGGACTTCATGTTGAAGTAGAGCTGCTAGTTTCTTAAGCTAGGGGCTAAGTGCCAACCATCCCTGTGTTATGCGTTGGGAAGTCCAACCATAGTTTTCTATGGTTCAAGCTTGTGTAAAAATGAAACCACTTACCTCAAGCATAGTTTCCTCTGGTTCAAGGTTGTGTAAATATGAAACCAATTCCAAGCATAGTTTTGTTTTGTTTTAAAGCTTGCGTAAAAATGAAAACAATCCCGAGCATAGTCTTTGTTCTTTCTCATGCTCGTAAATGCATGAGAATAAGTTACCGAGCTTAGTCTTTGTTCTTTCTCGTGATCGTAAATACGTGAGAATGCAACCGAGTATACTTTTATCACTTCTTCGGACTCGTAAAGGTTATACGAAAAATGAACCCACTGGAGTTCCCTTTAAGCTCTTTTTAGACTCTCTAAACATGAAAAGATTGTCGAGTGATCTTGTTCTTTTCACGCTCGTTAAAGTATTTGAAGAAAACATATGTTGAGCGATGGTTTATCTTTTTTTCGGTCTCATCATACTACTTTACAAAAAAGGAACTAAGAGAGTTCTCTTTAAGTGTTTTTTAGACTCTATAAATATGAAAAACCCTTGAGTTTTCTTTCTTTGGACTCATAAAACAAACATTGAAAGGCCCATGTGGGACCGAACCACTCCTTCATAGGGTTCGTTAAATATACTTCGAAGGACTCATCCGAAGGATGAGCTTACATTTCAAGCATATGTTATCCTCCTCAAGCTTGTGTAAAAATAAAGAGGTACTCACCAGAGATGGTGGGGGGGAAATTGGGAAAGAAATATGTCTAAACCTGTATTCCATTGAAGAGTCACTTTTGAACATGACACCCTTTCACTCGCTTTGTGTCTAGGTTGGAAAATCCACTTGTCTCTTGATCATACTCCTTTAATATTACAAATTGGTCTGTGATCCCTGTTGTTGAGTCAGTTTTTCCAAGACAATTGTCGTGTTGTCAATATGTTCAAAGAGAAGTTCAACCCGGAAAGCCTTCTATTGCGTCAGCCATTTCTGCAATCCTTAAGCCTTCTATTGTGTCGACCATCCCTAAGTCAGTCCTGAGTTACTGGTTACTCCGATCTACATCAAATCTCGTTACTTGTTTCGTCTCATTGATGTGGGATACATTAAGGCCCTCCTGTGATGATTCTTTTCCTGTCAACTTCAAACTCATTATCCAGGAATTAGACTTAGAAACTAATTGGTACCTTGGAACTTGCATGCCTCAATGGCAGGTTTCCTTGCTTTCGACAGTGGGTTTTCATTATTAACCCCTGATCAAGAGATTCTGCCAAGTGTTCGACTTCAACTCATTAATTCACATTCATTGGATTGTACTAGTGTATCTTGGGAGTCACTGACATTACTAGTGATTTCCCTCGCACTTGTTAACGGTATACACTAATGACCGGTAATCAAGTGGTTTCTACCATGTTCGACTTCGACACATGTATTTGCATGGTTAGATTCGTACTATAGAGTGGTGGAGATGAAGACCCTGAACCTTTTTTCATAGATTCAGGTTGCGTTGGAGTATATTCAGTTTGTATTGTTGCATAGATCCACATTGTATATCTCGTGGCTATGTTCAAATTTGAGTCTTTAACACATAGATCCACGGTGTATTTTTGGTGGCTATCCTCATGTTTGAGTCATATCGACATGGATCCACAGTGTATGTTTGGTGGCCATAACATGTCTTACTTGACATGGATATTCGCATGTAGGCATTTATGCTTTGAGTCATTTGTATTCTGAGTATGGGAATGCCTACCTCAGTGATGATATATTATTGTATTGTATTTCCTTGTTTGTTGGCAGGTTTCCGACCCACTGTTCCTTGTTCCCTACACACACTCGACAAAGTATTTCATTTATCACTTTGTTCTAACTTCATACTTTGGGGGGCTCTCTGTTACACATTATTTTCATCATCCCTATGACCGTTAATGATGTAAACATGTATGTAGTCTTCAGAGGGGTCAGTGGCCTGAGTTCCTGAAGAAACAAGGGAGAAGAACTTTTCCTGAGAAAAGAAGTTGCATTTCCCTTTGTAAAAACCATATTAAAGATGATTTTCGCATGTTGCACTATGGATAGGGTGTGAGAATGCCTGATTCTTGCAGGTTGCACCATAGCTGGGTTGCGAGAGGTTCGCAGGTTTCTCTATAAGCAGGGTGTGAGAATGCTAATACGTGGGGAAAATGAGCATCTTCTTGATGCTTCTAGAAGGAGAAACTTCCATGGTGAGGTGGCATACGAATGGTTTGGATCTTACTCTCTTTCATGATTTGGTGGGATCATACTAACCTCCTCACATTATCCTCTTCAAATTATAAAAGGAGAGGAGCTCTCATGGAGAAGGTTAGCTTTTTGTGGCTTGGATGAGATTAGCTTTTGAGATTTAGCTTGGCTAGATGAGCCACTTTGTCAAGATAGATTGTGAATATTATCAGATCTATGCTCTCAGAATTCTTGGAGTGGAAGTGTGTGGGGAATGAAGTACAATTGGAAGGGACCTTATGACATCAAGGCCATGGTTGTAATCTCTCTTTCACATTTAATATGATACAGTAATATGATTCTTTCCTATAAATCTTGTTGTGTTTTATTGTACGATTCCTTGATCACATACATAGGTTTACATTGAGTTTATGCTATTACTATCACTTTGGTTGGTTGAGTTCTTTTGCAGGATCATCATTGTATGAGTGTTGGAACGGAGCTAGAATGGCGATAGCGAGAGGAAGCGACGTTTAAACGGTATGTCACCTATCCCTCTTTAGTTAGTAAATTCAATATTTAAAACTTAAGGAAAACGTCATGTTCTGGTGTGTTTTGTTCTAGATCTAGGTGGATCTAGGGATATCAATTAGTGTCCGCACCTATATATTTATCTAATAACAACTCCTCAAAGTCGTCCCCCATGTTAAGGACTGGTGGGAAACTTACTTTGAGCAAAGGGACATAGAGGAATCTACAATATTTGTGGTTTCCCCTACATGGGATTCCTTCCAAGGTGTCGTTAAAGAAAAGTACTATCCTGTTGGAAGCTACAAGGACCAGTACACCATATGGACCACCCTACGTTAGGAAAGGGACCAAACAATACCATATTTCACCAATATTTTCCATACCTTACACACCAAATTGGGTTTCAAAGACTTTGAGTGACATATGGTGCTCAAATAATGTGGTTGTTTACATAGATACATTCAAACAAAAATGAATTTTCTAGACATTGCCTCATTGGGTACGACTTATAGATATGTTGTCAAGATCGAGCATAAATTTAAGCAAAAGAGGCAAGAGTTTGGATCTGCAAACTCCTCACAGCCAAAGCAGGGAAAAGGTGGCCCCAACCCACATAGAAAGGGACAGAGCAAAGATGGCCACTCTCACGACAACGAGTCCAAGCTACAACACAAGAAGGGCCATGAGAAGACGAAGAAGGACATAAGAAAATGGTGTGAATACCATAAAATCCCTTGGCACAACACTGAAGAATGTCGCTCCAAGCAGTCACACATGGTCGAGTTGAAGGCTTCTGAGTCAGAGGTCTATTATGACTCTAAATCAAATCCAGAATGAGGGAAGTAGATTATCGATGTTGAACCCAGTGCCACTGTCGCTGCCACCAAAGTCCAGCCAAGCGAACTAGAAGAACCAGAGGAAAGGGAACGCCTCTTTCACTCACAGATGTGGGTAAAGGGGGCTCCGCTTCATGTTGGCCCCTGACCAAGTTTTGAATAATACATGGTCATAATTGACCACTTTTGGGACTGTGACATCTTGCCAAGGAAGGAGCGCAATGCGAAGCGGAAAGTAAGGAAGAAAGACCTATTTTTGGGTCCATTTTAGGGTTTTGGGTTGATGTAATGGGAAAGGGATGTCGTCCCATGGGTTTTACCGATGTTTAGGCCCATTTTGTAATCTATAAATAGGCAATGTAAATAGAGGAAAATAGAGGTAATAGTAATGTAGTACATCTATGTGATGTATGACTGAAAGCTTAGTGCTAGTTACTGGATCTGTGTGATCGGATGTATCTTAGAGTGCTTTGTGCATGAGATCGGAAAGCTAAGTGCAGTTTGTTGTAGTCTTGTGTTGAAGAGCAAGGAAGAAAGATCTAGCGAGTTGCGCAGGTCTTATGTCCTGTGCGAAGTAAGGATCATTAAGCTATGTGTTGTAACTGCTTGACCAAGATAATATAAAGAAGACTTTGCGAACGTAGCCCCAGGGTGGGGGTGAACCACGGTAATTGTGTGTATGGTGTTGTGTGTTTTGCTCTAATGTGTTTATCTCTGTCTTGGCTAAGTGCTTGATGTGATTAAGTATATCTAGTTATGCTTTGTGTTGATGATATATGAATGAACGTTAGATTTGATATATAAGTTGCTTAGTGCTTGATCTGTTGAATCCAACCTATGTTTTTGTGGCTAAGTACTGAATCATCTTAGTATAGTATTCACTGTGATGCTATGTGCTTTCTGCGAAGTGTATCAGTGAATGTATGTTAAGGAATAATTGATGCTAAGTGCGTTGTAAGAAAGATAACCACATATCTGTGTCCCATCTAGGGTTGCAGACACTTGAGTCCTGCAACCACCCCTGCCTCTACCTCGGGTGAGACTTCATCTGCTTCGCAGGTGTTGCCGAAAGGGTCGGTAGTTAGGGTTTTGTTGGTGCGCTCTTGAGCGTTGAACCCTAGGTCTGCCCCTGTGCGAACAAATGGTTCTGTTGCCGGGACCGAAACTGTGATTGTTGGGAACAAAAGAAGAAAAATCTTTGTGTGAACTAAGCTCTGTGTGTATATTTGTTTCCCTAGTGCACAATATTCTACTTGACCTACAGAGCTTTGTGCCGAGAAAAAGATGTCAGATCTGAAGGGAAAAGGTCAAATCTATAGAAAAAGAGTTCAGATCTGAAGGGAAAAGGTCAGATCTGTAGAAAAGAGGTAATATCTGTAAGCTCTGTGCCCTGATAACGGTAAGAATAGTCAAAAGTTTTTAGATTTGAAATCTTTTTGCTCTGTAGAAGTAAGATAAGTGGAATTTTTTGGTTTCTAAAGCATGGATCTATGTATGTTTGATAGATTTTGTCCTAGCTTCAAAACTACGGCATTAATCTATGAAAGAAAGTTTGATATGAATAGATCTGATAAGTATAGTAATAGATATGTCATACCTATGCATCGAAAGAATGTATGGACTAACAAGTGGATGCAGGATCCTAGAAAGAGTTTTTTGCAGGCTAGCCACCATGATCCTGGTGCGCAGTATAGAAGGAGTTGGGGAACATCGAAATGGAAGAGAGGACTAACCCTATGTTATAGTTGCAGAAGACCGGGACATCTTGCTAAGGAATTCCCTAGGATAAGACCTAGTTGCCTTTGTTGTAAGGCTATGGACCATGAAGTATTGGATTGCCCTAGAATGATTTCTAGGCTTGAGAAGATGAACATGGAGAAAACAAACTCCGAAGGAGATCAAGAGACCAAGATTATAGCAGAAACCCAGAAAGAATCAAAAAAAATATTGCTACAGATGAAAGATACCTTGAATGACCACCGACATGTTAGGTTATTAGAGGTATTCAAAGAAAAGGAGAAAAGCAAAGCAAGAATAGGGGACTTTAACATTGACTGTACTCTTGATGAAGAAACACAAGTGAACATTATGCCAGAAAGAACTTGGGAAGCTATAGGAAAGCCTACCATGATCCCTTGCCTAGGAGGAACAAGTTTCTTCAGAGGAAAGCTAGCAAACCTATGTGGAAGGCTCGCTCAGATACCTATGACTGTCAATGGAACTTCAACAGAGGAAGACTTTGATATCATTAAATTTGTTGAAGACAGCTCCCTTTTTACCATGCTTTTTGATAGAGAACAAGCCAGACGAAGAGAAGGAGAAAAAGTTTTGGAACAGAAGAAACAAGAGTTAAAAGAATTTATGACCAGAAGGATCGCACACTTGATTGAACAACAGAAGGCCAGATCGCAGATATTTAATATTAGTAACTCTGATGCCGAAGCTAAGAGAACACTTGAGGATCCACAGAAGATCGAGTTACCTATTGTTGATACAGAAGAAGTATTATCAAGGAACCCTAGGAAAGATTTTCCATAGCGTGAAGTAACTAATACCACAGAAGATAAACATCAGAATGGTAAAAGCATTACTGAGACGAAGCTCACTGGAAAGAAGGCTAGGAAGTTAAGAAAGAAAAGGGCTAATACTGTAAGGTTACAAGAGGTTCTAGAGGACACTTCGCAGCAAGAAGAATTGCAGAATTGGAGCTTTGCCAAGATATCAAAACAACGACATAGAGTACTTCACCATGACGAAGCAATATAGTCGTTGGAACTGATATACCCGTTCGACCGCCGCTTCGAACGGATCGAAAAGCAGTTATGGGTTACCACTAGACTGTTGGATAGCACCAGAATGGATAGAACGGAGTTAATGAAGGCCCCATGTCCGTTTCAAGCATACCGTTGTTGAGATTGCCTACTTAACCCACCACGCCACGCACCGAGAATACTTTTTGATAACTGAGAATCTGAGTGCGAACCCTGAGATTTACTTACCCTAAGATCATTGCCTTACTATTCAATGTAGCCTTTGAATTCCTTTTGCACCTGAGCCAGCTGACCCAAGTTTTTATGTCGGATGAGCTTAGCGCTGCTGAGAAAATCCTTGAAGAAGTTCTAATTGATTTAATGACTGAGAGAGTCATGTTAGAACCCGGAATGTCTATAGGTGTACATGCATCGTCCTCGGGTTCATTTCCAGCTTCCCCCTCCACTTCTCTAGCAAAACCATCCTGACCACCTTCGGAGAGACGATCTAAGCTCGAAAATGACTTTGCCACTATGAAGATGATCCCAAGCATCTTTCCTAAATATATCCCACCACTAAGCGGACCAGTGAATTGAGACACTATACCCCGAGACTTCGACTATGTTGTAGTCATCGCGTACCTCTCGAAAGGGGTGCACACAGTTCATGCTGACCAAGAGAAGCTCACCGTGCTCAAATTTAGTTATTTTAACCTTAGAGATTGCAAGGTTTACAGTATGCTAGCCCCACACAAGTACTTGACTATTACAAAAGGAAAGAACCCCAAGATTGTACCACAGCAATGGACCCATAACCTTGCCCAGTCAACCCTCCTCAACGTAATGAAGATTCCACATTTCGGGAGGCATCAGGAAGTAAATGCATGCGTTAGACTGTTGTTGTCCTGCTACCATGGAGGATACCTATGGTTGGACCGCCGCATCACTATGGATCTGATTATGATCAATCGAATCATTGGGCTAAGCATGCAGGGCCCTGACCCGCAGGAATTTTACCCTGGAAAGATCGCAGATCGTGCTCTCGCTCAACGAATAAAAGACACATATGGAAATCTGGAGAAAGGCAGGTGAGGTTACAAGTTAGCCTCCATTGAGAATGTAGCAGTGTGCTTTGGTTGCCAGCTGATCGCAGGAAATTTAGTCTGAAAAACAGACCTACACAGGTGACCGGATTTGTAGTTGACCTCGAAGGGAAGTGCGCTGAGGGACTACAAATGAACTGGGTGAAATACTTTATAAATCAGCTAGAGCTCGACTGTAGACAAGCGCAGGACCAAGGGTATGAGTTCCACTTTAGTTGGTTTCTCATACTCATCGCTTTCATCGCGTGGGAATTGGCCGAGTGAGCCACTTTTCCGGAGATTGAACCCTTCGAACCACTGGTCGTGAAGTTCTGTACGCTATGGTACTCCAGCGACATGAACAAATAGTGGCAGTCCAATGTTGTCTTCCATGCTTACTACACTCAGTTGAAGAATGTCATTCAATCTACACCACGCATTACACCCAACACGCTTCATAGGTTTAGACCTTTGATGAAATTCAACGCAGATCATCACTTCACCTACATCACAGCACGCGCAGATGAGCACAAACAACAACTCCAGTCATATTACAGGCTGATAGAAGATGACTTGGAGGAGATTACCAAGGAATGGTCGGCAGACCTCCTTGTTGCAGCAGACCTTGTAGAGATGTCCGATGTAGATAGCCCTGAAGCTATGTCAGATACACCAGGACCGCACAAGACAAAGAAGGATGTAGAAGTCCAAGATATCCACAGCACATCCACGAAGACTACTTCGCTCTCACCTGCGAAGGGAGGTGATGATGAAGAACTAGGGGGCACAGAAGTTGAACAGAGCAAAGGCGAGGTTACTCCGCCTAGGGATGAGAGAGATCCCTCCAATAAAAGGAAGATTACCCCACCAAAGCCCTCATCCAGAAAGAAATCTAAGGCCACCCAAACCACGCTTAAAACTACCCTTACCCCAGATGATTTCAACTTTTTAATTACCGCACTGAATGATGTTTCACTAGAGCTCGCGAAAAATCAAGAAGCAAATCAGGAGGAGCTATTCTGTCGGATCACAGGCAAATTCAAAGAAGTGAAATAGGCACTCCAATCCAGCCAAGCAGTTTCTACAACGTCCTTAACAATGGAAATACCAGGAACAGGCGATGAGCCCACATAGTTATGCCAGATTGTCGAGAAAGTCGAAGCTCACCTTCGACGAGCTCAAGAAGACATAGCGCAAGCCACCCAAGATTTGGCGCAAGAACAGAGCGCACATGGAGAACAACAGAGGAAGGATGAACAGGAGCAGCTTGCCTTACAAGCGAAGTGGGAGGAGGAAAAAGCACAGTTACAGCAGAGTAAGGACTGGTTTCTAGTAGAGCAACTTGAAGTACAGGAGAGAGTTCACAAATCACTGCACTCTGTGATGATCATAGAAGTGAAAATGGAAGATCGTCTTCCACAGCAGGTGACCCAAATGGAAGAAGTAATCCAGCAACTTCAACAGTGCATCACAGATCTGGAGCTCTGCACCGTGCCTGAGACACCCCAAGAGATAAGAGATCTAAGAGAGGCCACTGCTCGAAGCCCAGTTGACCCATTAAAATCTTTGGCTTCGGAATGTAGCCAGCTAAGCACTAGAAGCGCCCAGACTTACGAAACCCTCACAGAAAATCCAAAATTGCAAACATTGGAGGCACATCTCCACAAAGCAAAGCAGCATGCAGATGTGCTACAAGCGTAGTTGAAGTCTATGATCCCATTCGAAAGAATGAAGTGGTTCGCAAAACAATGCACAGCCCAACAACAAGTACATGCGCTACAAAGTAAAGTAATGGAGGTCTCTCAGCGACTGCAACCACTCCAAGAGAAGGCATTCCAACTGTTTGTCGAACTGGAAAGCCAGGGATTTGAACTTGAACGAGGTGTCATCACTGTAGAATAGCGCCTGGAAGGACCGCTCAATGACATAGTAATCCAGGAATTTACTGAACAAGAGGTTGTGGCACTACAGCAGGTCGAAGCCGCTCGAGGCATTCGAGGCGGAATTGGTCAAACCTGAGTGACTCGGGACAAGTCGCAGGTGAGTGTTGGGGGCCTGTTGGCCCTTGACCAAGTTTTGAAGAATACTTGGTCATAATTGACCACTTTTGGGACTGGGACATCTTGCCAAGGAAGGAGCGCAACGCGAAGAGAAAAGTAAGGAAGCAAGACCTATTTTTGGGTCCATTTTAGGGTTTTGGGTTGATGTAATGGGAAAGGGATGTCGGCCTGTGGGTTTTACCCACGTTTAGGCCCATTTTGTAATATATAAATAGGCAATGTAAATAGAGGAAAATAGAGGTAATAGTAATGTAGTACATCTATGTGATGTATGACTGAAAGCTTAGTGCTAGTTATTGGATCTGTGTGATCGGATGTATCTTAGAGTTCTTTGTGCATGAGATCGGAAAGCTAAGTGTAGTTTGTTGTAGTCTTGTGTTGAAGAGCAAGGAAGAAGGATCTAGCAAGATGTGCAGGTCTTCTATCATGTGCGAAGTAAGGATCATTAAGCTCTATGTTGTAACTGCTTGACCAAGATAATATAAAGAAGACTTTGTGGACGTAGCCCCAGGGTGGGGGTGAACCATGGTAATTGTGTGTATGGTGTTGTGTGCTTCACTCTAATGTGTTTATCTCTGTCTTGGCTAAGTGCTTGATGTCATTAAGTAGATCTAGTTATGCTTTGTGCTGATGATATATGAATGAATGTTAGATCTGATATATAAGTTGCTTAGTGTTTGATCTGTTGAATCCAACCTATGTTTTTGTGGCTAAGTACTGAATCATCTTAGTATAAGTATTCGCTGCGATGCTTTTTGCTTTCTGCGAAGTGTATCAATGAATGTATGTTAAGGAATAATTGATGCTAAGTGCGCTGTAAGAAATATAATCATAGATCTGTGTCCCATCTAGGGTTGTAGACAGCTTAGTCCTGGAACCACCCCTGCCTCTACCTCAGGTGAGACTTCATTTGCTTCGCAGGTGTTGCTGAAAGGGGCGATAGTTAGGGTTTTGTTGGTGCGCTCTTGAGCGTTGAACCCTGGGCTGCCCCTGTGCCAACACTTCATTTCATTGTCGATAGCGGTAGTCAGAAGAACATGATCTCTGCAGAGGTCGTCAACCGGCTGGACTTGCGGACAACACCGCACCCGCAACCCTACACCATCGGCTAGCTTCACCAAGGAAGAGATGTTTGTGTCAGCCAACAGTCTCATCTGCCCTACAGCATCAAGCCTTTCAAAGATGAGGTATTGTGTGAAATTTCTCCCCTTGAATTTTTTATGTTTTTTTAGGACAACCATATTTGTGGAAGTGTCATGATGTGTATGAGTCTAGACCCTGCAGTGTTATTATTACTTTGGGTAGACAATTGTATAGGATAGCATAGGTAGCGTCTCCTACCGCTATTTCTTTAATCTCTTCTAAGAAATGTTGTAAGGTCATTTCACAGACCAGGAAGTTCATCTTCTTTGTGATCCATGCTCACAGTAAGAAGAAGGTCGTTGCCACGTTTGTGGCCTCTACACAGAGCCTCTCTTTACAGCAGAAGCAAGTGGAAATGATCGTGGAAGAGTACAGAGACATCTTCTCCTCACCCACCAGGGTACCGACACACTACCAAGTCAAGCATCCAATTGATCTAACCCTCAGTGCACCTCTGCCTAATTGACCAGTCTATCATCGCTCGCTGATGGAAAATGATGAAATCAAGTGTCAGATCCAAGAGCTTCTTCAAAAGGGGCACATCATACCCATATCCTCCCCTTGCGGAAGCCCAATTGTACTGGTGCAGAAGAAGGACGAGACCTGGTGACTCTGCATTGATTACAGAGCATTAAACAAAATCACAGTTAGGAATCAGTATCCAATTCCCAAGATTGATGACCTTATTGCCCAACTCAAAGGGGAAAATTTATTCAGTAAGATTGACCTAAAGTTTGGCTACCACCAGGTTCCCATCGAACCAACTGATGTATGGAAGACAACTTTCAAATCTAAAGACGGTCTCTTAGAATGGTTGGTCATGCCCTTTGGCTTAACAAATGCGCCAGCCATTTTCATGAGGTTGATGGATGATGTATTGAGACTCTTCACCAACTCTTTTGAATGACATCCTCATCTTCAGTAGAACGTTGGAGGAGAACATGCGGCATATTCAACAAGTTTTGAGTACTCTGCAGTAGCACAAGCTATATGCCAACTTGGAGAAATACTCCTTTCGCATGAACAAGGTCCAATACTTGAGCTACATTCTTGATGAGAATGGGGTACATATTGATCCAACTAAGATCCAAGTCATTTGTGACTGGCCAGCCTTGAACACACTAACCGAGCTTCGCAGCTTCTTGGGACTGGCCAACTTCTACTGACGGTTCATGTTGGGCTTCTCCCATATTTCATGGGCCCTCAGCCAAGTGACCAAGGGAGGTGGCAGGGAAAATTTCATGTGGGGGAAGGAACAAAAATGAGCATTTGATGATCTAAAGCATCGCTTGTGCTCATCTCTAGTACTCTCATTTCCTTATCTGCAACAACCATTCGAGATTGAGACTGATGCATCTAAATATGTTGTAGGCGCAATTCTCACTCAACATGGTCATTCGGTGGCACACCATAGTGAGATACTCTCAGATACTGTCTGTAAATACCCCACCTATGACAAGGAAATGTATTCCATTGTACAATATTGTCGTCAATGGAAACACTACATTCTCGGAAAGGAGACGATCATCCACACTAATCACAAGCCTCTACAGTTCATATAGACACAGGGGAAGTTACAGAACTACCGCCATCGGAAGTGGTCCACCTACCTGCAGCAGTTCCATCTCAACATCAAGTATAAGACAGGGAGCACAAATCATGTCATTGATTTCCTCAGTCGACCTCACATGGTTTCACTCACCATTGTGCTCCATTCCTGTGGACATGAGGCATCTGAGTGGCCCCAACTTTATCAGTAAGATCTGGACTTCACCACCACCTATCAACTCTTGGGTACAGGCGTGACTGTCACCAATTTTCACAATCGGGGCGAACTATTATGCCATCTAGGCCATATATATGTTCCTGAAATAGAGCGTGCAAAGTTGATTTGGGAATCTCACTACAGTCGGATGGCAGGACATTTTGGCATGGAGAGAATTGTGGTCGTTCTCCAAAAACATTTTTATTGGCCAAAACTTCGACAAGACATCAACAAGTATATCAAATCTTGCACTGCATGTGTCATTGCCAAGCCAACCATCAAGAAGCAAGGCTAATACACCCCTCTTCCTACCCCCAATAAGCCTTGGGAATCTATCTTGATGGATTACATGTCTGGCCTTTCGACGACCAAGCAAGGCAATAATTGTGTATTTGTGGTCATTGATCGGTTTTCAAAGATGGCCATCCTCACAGCCTGCAAGAAGAACATCATAGTGGAAAATACTTCCAATCTCTTCTTCGAATGCATGTGGGTCCATTTTGGGATACCACAGACCATCATCTCTGACCTGGACAGAAGGTTCCTCAGCACATTTTGGTTGATTTTTTGGTCACTGTTGAACACCAAGCTCACTAAATCCATTGCTTTCCACCCCCAAACACACGACCAAACAGAGGTTGTCAATCGAATGATTATGCACATGTTGCGCATGTACAACTCTAAGAATCTGTTTACATGGGATGAGATTCTCACCTATGTTTAGCACAGTTACAACAAATCTCTCCATAGCTCCACCGATCATATCACATTTCAGGTGGGACTGGGATTCCAACCCTTGGATCCCATTGACGTTGCACTACCTCTTGCAAACATAGACATGTTGGTTGTGGAGCCTGATTATCTTCCTGATTTAGAGGTCCTTGCTTTCAGCCGTGTTTATACCCCATGAAGTATTTACACCCCAGAAGTATGTACACTCTTCCACGCGAGGGAGTGCAGAGGGGGGGTACCCCCTCTGCGGGGTTCGAGGGGGCTATCCCCCCAGCTGGGGGGTCTGGGGGCAAGCAGGCCCCCAGCGGGAGTTTGGGGGCGAAGCCCCCTAAGAAAAAATTGCCTTGTAAAAGTATATTGTAATTTCATTGTAAATCTGGACCGTTCATTATAAGGTCGCAGATCTAATGATAGAGATTATGTTAGGGTTTTTTGCCCTAGAAGGAAACCCTTTTTTATGAGGGAAATGTATCGCGGCTATGGTTGATGGTGAATATTGTATTCTGAGAGAGGAGATTGTGAGAGATAGAAGAGGAA
>ML820183.1:0-41235 GCA_009831015.1 Picea engelmannii
CCTCTTGCTCCGAGTAGGTTTCCCACCAGTCCTTGACATGGGGGGCGGCTTTGAGGAGTTCGAAAATAATCTTTTCTCGGTCGGAAAAGTCATGAACCGAGAAATATCCTTCTAACAGATTCAACCATCTATCTACGACATCTGCATCTATTTGGCCATCAAATATGGGAATGTCAAAGTTTAGTTGTACCTTAAAAGGAGTGGCACCTCCAGAGTGGCTTCTGGATGTCGATGCACCGCCAGTCGAAATTCGTTGAAGAATCTGGGCAAAGTTGTCCATCATCGCGTTCCTTTGTTTCTTGAGGGACTCCTCGAGCAACATTTTGATAGGATCTCCTGCTTCCTCATCTTTCTTTTCTTCCCCCATGGGCGGTTGTCGGGGTTTGCGAGGCTGATCTTGCAAAGGTTCAACCAGATCGAGCCCCAACTCCTTATACCCCGATCTTGTTGGGGACATGCAAAGAAGGATCAAGAATGAGTAGACCGCTCTAATACCACTGATCCGGATTTATGTAGGAACACAATGAAATACATAAATACACATAAACACAGAGATGCAGCGGAAATAAGACTTCATTTCATTAATAACAAATGACTGAAATATGCTTACAGACAGAATGGAAATAAACTAGTTAGGGCGCTGGTAGCTTATCTCTGAGAAGAGATGTGGCCGCTACTCGCATCCGTGAGAAGATGATTACAATGAGGCTCTGAAGGCCCTTTTACAATAAACAGGAATGCCAAAAGTCCTAGACATCCAAAAACCTAACCCTGGGAGATGAAGCGCCAAAAGTCATGTGGGCCCCGTTTGGGTAAGTTGGTGCATCAACTTCCCGGGGTCGTAACTTTTGCATGCGATCTCCATTTTAGGCGTATGATAACTCGTTGGAAAGATCTATCCGAGGCCTACAATGCTTGAGACAAAATAGTATCGTTAGATGAAATTTTGTGAGAGCAACATACCCAAAAAAACATCATTTAGGGCCTCAAAATGGCCCCGGAAGTTCAGGACCCGAAAAAAACTGCTAAAATAGTAAACTGTGCGAAAACTGAAAAACTGAAAGAAGCAATGGTGGTGGTCCAAGTGGAATAGGTGGGTGGCCACCAATATCCCTCTGGATCAATTTATCCGTGGCTTAACACCCGATTGGTCCATGATCTCTATTTAAAGATCATGGAGGGACATTTGTCGATGATCGATTGTGAGAAACTCTCTTGTAAAATCTTTGTGTAATATTTTTCTTTTGCATTAATAGACTGCTCCAAGTGGTCGTGTGGGGATGTGGATGTTTCCTCGTAGGGGTTTTACCACGTCAAAACATCGGTGTGTTGATCTTTGATCTCGTCGTGTGCGTGATTATTGAAGGTGTTCGTCCTATGTTGGAATACTTGTGTTGTCGAACAAAGGGGAGAGTACATGTATACACATTGATGCCTAAATGTGGCCAATAGTGGTGCTAGTTTCCATTTTATCGAAGAAAATAGGAGCTTGTACTTTGAACACAAACATGACAACATGAAAGATTTAACATGTGAGGACATGGGGTATGTTATTAAGCCCTTACACAAAGCCCCTTGTTAATCATAAATCCCCATGTAAAGCCCTAGATATTGAGTTGTTTTATTTCTATTGTTTTATTTGTATTGTCGGCTAGACCTTTTAATTTTAATTGTATCGTTGGTCTCCTATATATATACCCATGAGACCTAGTTTTAGCATCATCTCATCTTGTACATTTATTTATTGTAAAAGAAGGTTGCCCCCTCGAAGAGACTTCACATTCATCATTCTCTTTACCAAGGCATGGAGTTACCTCTCTCTCTCTCTCTTGCTATTTTGGTTGTTTGGTGCATAACATATGCCAAACTCTCTTGCTAAAAAAGATCAACCATATTGCCAAGTGATTGATGGAACATATGGTGAAATCTTGTATGTCAATAAATATAACCCAAACAATTGCATTTATGGTGGTGCTGAGAATGAAAGTCGTGCCATTGATGAAGACTACAAGTTTAATATGATGGAAAATTTGACCCTCTAATCATATCAAACACATGGATGTTGTCCTCTCCATTATGCTAAGAGCCAAGTTTTCCTTTAAAATGAGGAAGATTGGTATGAAGATTGTAATGCAAGTTTGAAACTCTTCAGGGAGACCCCAACGTACAAAGACAAAGATGTGCAACACGCTCATTTGATTACATGGAAAAAAAATAGTCGGATGGCATGTATGATCATAATGATATAATGGATGAGACAAAACCTGAATAGTTTTCATACATTAAAGAAGCATTTTTTGATCCTTTTAGTTGGAGAGAAAATCAATATAATAAGGCCATTAACACACATGATAGTACAACCTTAGAATTTCTTTTTAAATCTAAACAAAACAATGATAACACTCTCGTGATGATATGTGATATTCCTCCCATGTCCAAGGCTTGTGATGATGATGATGAAGGCTCTGTTGTTCAATTTTCCATCAATGATATAGATCACACTTATGTTGTCCCAGAAGACCACTCATCAGAGATTACCAACATATTGGAATCTAAGAATTTTCTTGATGATAAAGAAGTGAAATACTTATCCTCCGAGATTGTCAAGGAAGAAAGTGATTATAACAGGGCTCTGGGCATTCATGGTGATATACTTATCAGTTATGGATATAAACAAAGTAGTGATAAAACTTTCATGTTGAGTATTGATGGCCCTAGTCATCTTAGGTCCGAGACTAGTGACGATGGTGATGAAAGGGAGGATAGGCATGTTCTTACGATTAATTTGTTTTATGAAACGCCAATAGAGAAGGTTACTAGCCATTATGTTGAGAAAGGTCATTTTCCATGCTGCGCAAATAAATAAGATAGCCTACTCAGCCACACTTTGGATTATAGAAGTAAAGAAAATTGTTATCATGATCTTTTTGAATTTGGAGGTGCTCCACATGCAAGGAAAATATGTTTTCCTCTCCGTGAACATGCAAATGAAATAACCATTGAGCTAGAGTAGGACAACCACAAGACATATATGATATATTTTGAGGGGCCTCCAATTTTTTATGACTGCAATCTCTATGCTAAGATGAGGAATAGAGTTGTTCATATGAATGGTCTAATTGACATACCCCATGAAACACAAATAGGGATGTTAATGCCTTTTACAATGGTCACTCATCTCGAGGACAAGGTTTTTGAATGTCTAGATGTGATAAATGAAGGTTGAGGCTTAGCCAACAAACAAGAATACTTATGCAAACCCAAATTCGATGAAGCCCGTGGTCAATGAAACTTCGCTCTAAATTGTCATGCCTAGGCTTCTCTCATGTTGTTCAAGTGTTTGATAATCTAATTGTGAAAGAAATCATGGCCTCAATTATGAATGATGTGCCTAGAGGAAGCTTAATCTTCTAGTAAGGAAATCCAGGGAAAAGGTTAGCCCCTCACCCCAATTCAAAGATGTTTGTTGGCATAGATACTTTGATGGTTGTAGCTTTGGGTTTATGTCTAGAGCTCTCTTCGAGTAGAGACATGTTTCACCACGAAGTATTTTTCAAGGAATCAGGTCGCATCCGACAAAAAATAGACCAATCGTGTGATGAAGATTACCCAAGGTGCACATGGATCCACCGAGACATTAGATGTGGTCACCATGAACCTATAGGATTTAATTTGAGCATAATGTGTTATGAAAAAAGGTTTGGGCTTCCCTAGGCTTTTAAATCAACAAAATTTGTATTCAATCCTCTCATCATTGTCTTAAGGTTCAAAAGGTGAGGCTTAGAGAACCTAACAGGTACAGAAGGTGCAACAAATGGACAAGGTTGGCTTGTTAAACAATCTCAATTTCCCTTGTGATCTACTATTGTTGCATAGGAGTCTCTTTATTGACATGAAAAATGTTGATGATGTCGATAGTTACAAGACAACTAGTGAAGGATCAAACTGACATATTTTTTGTGGTAAATATGGTGCTTTGTTCCCAAATATTTTTTCAAATAGAATGGTACTATTGCAAAATGATACCAAGTATAGAAATGGAGTTTGATAAGTTCCATGGATCGATCCTTTGTAATGTAGGAAGGGTAAGAAAAATATTTAAAGATGAAAATACTTTGGCACTGGTTGGTATCTTATGGGATGAATATTTCCTTAAGGAGAGAATTGTATAATTCCATGGTATAGATGCTTGATATTCTACTCCAGTCTCCCTATCATATTCTCAACAATGTGATTTTGAACAACATTACACACTCCCAGGTAACAACAAAACAAAATTTTTAGACCTGGAAGATATTTTGTGGCTTGACAATAGTTAAGATCACCCTCTTTAGGAGTGGATAAACAGATCTTGTAGCAGACCATTTCTCCATCCACTTGAAGACATTTTTGAATTGCAAATGCCCAAACCCATCCTTAACCCAACAGTGACAAAGATTCTAGCATATACGCATTCAAATTTTGATGTGTCCCTATTTTGTACGATGACTAGACATAGAGGGAGGAACCATTGCATCGATGAGGTGTTGATATGGTTGCATTGGCTCAATGATTTTAAACTTGTTGCTTCATCCTACACATGTTGCAATTGGGTAGGAAAGGAATAATATTCTTTGAGTGGTAGGGCATCATAAATAATCTCCCTTGAGTACTAGATTTGTTGATGGCTTGTCTTTTGCTTTGTAAGAGCCAATTTTTGTTGTGTTTATTGGATGTTTAAGTCATTCTAATATGTACATCACGAGATTCTAAGGTTCTCGCGCACTCCCAATAAGAGCACATGTCCCCAAGTTGGAGTGTATGTTACCCCTTGTTTTGGCATAGGGGTACCCCCAGTGAATTTCTTTACCACCCCTTGTATTTTTATGAGCTTTGGGCAATTATGGCACTTACTTGGTTTCATGTATTGGGATGAGCTAGAGGGTTTGATTGCATATTGGTTGATCATGTGATGTAATACTTGATGATACATTATCCCTTTGTTAAATCACCATAGGGTTTGAGCATGGCATTGGTTTCTTTAAGGTTTTAGGGCATCTTCATAGTTCCCGAGGCAGTTCACAATTCCCAAGGCATTTTCACATATCTAGAGGTAGTTCATGGTTCCCAAGGCAGTGGTCAAAATGATTTGGGTTATTTATTCATGCATTGGACTTCTCGTGCCATTCCATGTCCCATAATTTTGAGAGCTCGCCGAGTTTACACATTTTGAGGCATTTTTCATCCAATTTGAGAGGATGTCCACCTTAGAGATTATATTGGGGGATATTTTTAGCATGTGTGGACATATTTGGCTATCCCATAACTTGAGGACTTGGTTGGCATGATTTAAGGAGGGTTCTTTCACCTTAAACACTTCACACATATAATTTTGGAGCTCATTCAGAGAGGTCACCCTCTTCTTGAAGGCTTTCACTCGTGATTTATGGGGACATTCTACCTTCATAATTGAGGACTTGGTTGGCATGATTTGAGAAAGGTTCTTTCACCTTAAACACTTTTCACATGGAATTTTGGAGCTAATTTACAAAGGTCACCCCCTTCTTGAAGGCTTTCACTCATGATTTATGGGGACACTCTACCTTGGGGATTTTGGGTTAGTGACTCATTTGATTCTTATTCTAGATATATTGTTGTTATTATTCTTATAGAAAGTTTTTTTTGAGAGTGAGATAATGTGATTTGAGTGTTTTTTGGCACAAAATCGTTGTTGTATTTGGGCACGAGATAATTAAATTGTTGTCGTCTTCAATACTCGTCTTCCTTTTCATGCTTGTCCATCCATTATTTGATTATCTGATTCTGTAATCCACCATCGAGCCTTCCGTGTTTGACAACCTCCCAAGCCAAGAGACATGTGTGTAGCTACGTGGCTATGCGATTCTCATGAGAGTTGACTTTTGACCAATTTTCAGCATAAAAAAATACTCATGACTTCTATAACTGTTGTCTAATTCATGTTTCCCTCTAACACCAATTTGTATGTGATTTGTGCCATTTGCGAGGATGAGATTATGACTATTACCACATCCAAGGTTTCTCCACTTGAGTCTCCATTTGATTGCAGCAAGTTGAGTTCATTTTGCAAACTCTCTCCCATAGCACGTGACTGATAGTATTTGCAGATACCTCAATTTATCCATTTTGTAAATACCTATAATTTAGCTTGGACGCTCAACAATGTACATCTCCATGCGTATGATATGTTTCTCAAATATGTATGTGCCAATGATATTGGTTCATTTTACTCATAGGCCTTTGAAATTTTAATGAAAAATTCCAACAACCATATGTCCCAGGCAATGGGAACTGACAACTTCTTGATCGCTTTCAAGGTGTTTTGAACCTAAGTTTGTCCATGAAGTGTCCTATGCCATTACATTTATTCACAAGAGAGGTATTTGTTTTTTAAAAGAGTGATTGCCATACAATTATAATTGTAATTTGTGTTAGATTGTGCATGTGAGACAATACTTTATTTGTAAAAGTTTTCTATTAAAGTTTGTAAAAAGGAAAATGACACTCTTCAGTGAAGGGTGTATTAAGAGATTTGATTGTAATTTTTGAAAGAATTGAGTTTTCTAACTCTCTTTTTACTCTCAAAATTAATAAAAAGGACATTTTTGGTGGTGGTTGAGTCCCTATTTTTGGATACCTCTTCTCGTCTTGGGTTGAAGTGGGACAACGTGTGTAGTATTTGCGTCCTTTCTTGCTTTTTTCACATCGACAAGTAATGTTGTGCTACTAAAGCTCACCAACATAAACTATTTCTATTGGAGCAAAAGAATGCAACCCATATTCATCAGTAAAGATTTATGGGATATTGTAACAAGTGGGTATGAATTTCGTTTAGATGAAGTTTATAAAGAATTGGATGTTGTAGGAAAGAAATATTTAAAGGAACTCATAAAAAAAGATAATGATGCACTTTTTTTTATAGGTAGTGCAGTTGATGAATCGATCTTTCCAAGAATTAATGTCATATAATCTTCTAAACAAGCATGGAATATATATATATATATATATATATATATATATATATATATATATATATATATATATATATATATATATATATATATATATATATATATATATATATATGTGTGTGTGTGTGTGTGTGTGTGTGTGTGTGTGTGTGAAGGTGAAACAATTGTCAAATTGAAAACATTATGGAGCAGATTTAAAAATGCCAAGATGAACGCTAATGAATGAGTAAATAATTATATGAGCAAAATACAAGATCTTGTTAATCAAATGAGGACACTAGGTGAAGATATTCCAGAGAGAAGGATACTTGAGAAGATTTTGATACGTCTTATGCCTAAATTTGAAATGTTTGCCACCAATGTTATGGTTTCTAAGAATCCAAGTACAATGAGAATTGATGAATTGAGTGGATATTTGTTGATTGTTGAAGAAAGCACTTCAAGTGAGCACTTGGAAAATGCTTTTTTCCACAAGGTATCAAGGACGAGGAAGAACTAGAGGATAGTATCATAATCAAAATTTTCAAAATCATAATAGATATCAATATAATGCACATAATTTCAATAAAGGAAATGCATTCACTCTAATTTCCATGCTTCTAATAAGTGTTGGGTATAATGTTTGAACATATTAAATGCATTGTGCTACTAGTATTATTGATGTAATGTTCAATAATTTTACAATTAGGATTCTAATGACGAGCGACTTGTCCACCATCTATCGTTGCACCCCACTACGATGTCAAGTCGTGAGCTTGTTGCTAAACAAGCACAACTCATACAGGAAGCATATAGAGAATGGTTGAAACAATCATCTATTCAATTCCCACTATGTCCTAAGTCACCAATTCAAAACCTCTACAATAACACCAGTTCTTCACATGTTGGGGATGAAGGCAATGATATAAAGGTTGGTATGGATGATTTATTGCAAGATACCCAATCCATGGAGGGAATGTTGTTAGATGCATTCCAACAAAATGAACTAGGGGATGACGTTGATGTCATAAATACCTTCATCGAAAGCCCGAAATCTACTTCCACCGCCCCTCTCTTTGGTCAAGTACAAGGGTCAAGGTCTACCCAACTAGGGACAACGATGTTACTATACAACTTGAAATCAATGTATGGTATGTCAAACACATGTTTCTTGGAACTTTTGAGGTGACTAACCATTAAGTCCCATAATTTCTCAAGGAATCTTGTCACACAATGAAGAAAGAAAAGGGTTGATTTTATTCATGCTTAATGACAATGAGAATGACTATTGGTCATCCTTAATGGATGACTCTTCATATTTACATTATGATTACAATAATGCAATGCCAAGGATTACATGCCTAACATTCCCCCCCTTAATCCGAAGGGGTGTTTGTGAGTCCAAGCATCATTATGAACTTTTCAAAATTTTATCTTACAAGTGCTTTGGTGAAGATGTCCACAATTTTATCATCTGTGGAATAATGTCTCAAGTGAATAATCTTGGCCTCTACATGATATCTAATCAAGTGATGCTTTGTGTTGATGTGCTTAGTTCGATCATGGAATCTGGGTTTCTTGGCCAACTTAATTGCACAAGTATTATTGACTAGAAGAGGAGTAGAATTCACTTGTTTCTCCTGCAAATATTCACGTATTTTCCTGCACCACACAATCCCCTTCGTTGCTTCTATAGATGCCACATATTCTGCTTTTGTTGTGGAATCTGCTGGAACTAATTTTTTGCATGATCTCCAGGAGATAGTTGTTAATCCAAGACTCATGAAATAACCTGAAGTTGATACTCCATTTTCCTTATCCCCAACAAAGTCTGATTCATAATATCTGATCAAGTTGAAGCCATCCACCTTAGAGTACCTGAGTCCAAAATCTTGAGTTCCTTTCGAGTATTTTAGAACTCTTTTTGCAACAGACTAATGTCCTTCACAAGGCTTTTGCATGAACTTGGGAATAATCCCAACAACAAATGAAATGTCTGGTCTAGGGGTAGTAAGATAGATAAGACTTCCCACAAGTTGTCTATACTTGGTTGCATCCTCAAATTCATTCCCTTCTTTTGATGTGAGTTTCAATTTTGTTCCATTGGAGCAGAAAGAAGATTGCACTAAACCATGCCAAACTTTATCAACAATTCTCCAATGTACTTCTTCTAGGAAATGAATACGAACCTTGGATTTTGAATCACCTCAATGCCCAAATCATAGTGAAGATGTCCCAAATCTATCATCTCAAAGCCTTTCTTCAAATCTTTCTTTGTGGATGCATCATAGCTTTCAATGTTCTTTGTTACCAACATATCATCTACATCACCAGAGTTTAAATTATGTTCATCTTGTGACGACATTCTGGTTCTTATCTTTCCGACCTCATTAGGATGAACATTTTCAAGTGTTTTTGTGAGCCATTATGACGAACCTTTATGAGATGGTCCAATTTGCTTAGTTGTATGAGATGGTGTCGAGTTCTGATCAAGCCTCAAATTTTCAACCCTCTCAATCACATCATCCAAATTAACTTAAGGTTCTAATGAAGTGGTAGGAACTTCTTTGTGAGGGGAACATGGTGCTTCAAAAGGAGATTTTATAGATTGACTCAAGACAGGGACCCCTCCTTCAAGATGTGGAATCACATCATCAAATTCATGATATGTCTTTATATGAGTGAATTTTTCTAGATGATCAAGTTGTCTCTCAATAGTTTCATCTTTCTTGGAGGATTCAAGAAAGATTACACCTCTTGAAAGGATGAATTTCTTGTTAGTCTCATCGTAAAGACAATACCCTTTGGTGGTATTTGAGTACCCCAAGAAGATGCACTTCTGACTCCTTGCATCAAGCTTGCTTCTTTGCTCCTTAGGAATCAAGGCATAGCAAGTGGAACCAAAGACCTTGAGATGCCTCACCAAAGGAATGTGGCCATACCACATTTCATAAGGAGTCTTGTTTTTAAGAGCATGATATGGACACTTGTTTTTTAAATAAACTGCACATAGAACTACATTAGCCAAAAACATCAATTTTATATTCTTGAAAAAAATCATGGAACAAACCATATTTAGGAGTGTCATGTCCATTCATTCAACGACACCATTATGTTGAGGATTGTATGGAATTGTGGCTTGATGCTTGATCCCATGTTGGAAAAGGTAGTTTTCAAATTCATTATATGTATATTCTTTTCCATTATCAGGGCGAACAGAGCCAATACGAGACTGAGCTTCATTTTGAATCCATACATGATAATTTTTAAATGTTTCAAAAGCTTGTGATTTATCTGTGAGCAAGTACACCCAACACATCCTGGTGCAATCATCAATAAAAGACATGATATGTTTATTTCCATTTGTAGAAGGAACATGCATAGGGCCACAAAAATCAAAGTGAATTAGTTCAAGTTTTCTACATGCTCTAGAGGTAGAATCATGAAATGGTTGTTTGCTATGCTTTCTAAGGATACGAGCATCACATTGCTTCAATTTCTTAGGTATATTAGGCAAACCATAAACACCATTCTTTCTCAATAAACGAAGATTGTCATATTTGATATGGCCAAATATAGCATGCCACAAAAGACTAGATGATATTATACCTGCACCGTGATGAGAGAGGTATGTAGCGTTTTGTGTATAGGCAGATGTGCCATTCAACTTCAACAGTCTTCCATATTCCATTCCGGTCACAACAAGCATATTATCAAAATCCTATTGTATTCCAACTTTGCCACCGATCATATGAACAGAGTGGTCTTGTTGTCTAATGTGCATAAGGGACAACAAACTCCTTTGCAACTTAGGAAGATAGAGCATATTATGTAGAAGAAAATCTAGGAATCTAGGCAACTTAAGTCTAATGGTGCCCATTCTCGAGATTTTGAGACTAGACTTATATGAAAAATACACCATGCCATCTACATTGTCATTGAAGTCTTCGAAGATTTCTCTTCAAAATGTCATGTGATAGGTTGCGCTTGTGTCAAGAAGCCATGCATCTTTCCAAGGAGCATATGAAGTGTTAAATAAATCTCATGTTACTCCTATATTGCAGTGGGCAACAATGTAATGGGTAGATTCAGATGGATCACCTTTTGCTAGTTCTAAAGTTTTACCTTTGTGCTCTTTCTTATTTTGTCAGTCTTCTTTGATCCTATCCCATGGAACTCTGTAGTCATCTATTTAATGTGACCCATTCTTTTTGCAACAAGTACAATGAAGATTGGATCTATCACCTTGGTTGTGTCTACCCCCGTTGCCTCTGAAACTCTTTCTTCCACGTCCATGTCCACTTCTATTGCTTTCTCCTCTAGAATAATCATGTGGTTTACTCATGTCTTTCTGAGAAAGGTACACAATCTTACCAACTGAAGGAGTTGAATTCTTTCCAAAGGCTTTCTCACATTTTGAAACTTTCTCCACCAGTGTGTCAAATGTGATGGAATTCATTTGACCACTTGCTTGCAACAATTCAAGGTAGTGAGAATATGTAGGGCAGAGGGCCTTAATGAAGGTTGTGAGAGGGAGATCTATATTCACTCTAGTGGCCTCAATGTCATGCATTATGGATTTGATTTATGAAGTTAAAGCCATAGGGTCATCATTCTTCAACTCTAGGTTGAAGAGCTTCACCATCAATTGAATGAGTGCTAGTTTAGAGTGTGTTTCATACAAGTCATTCAATCTCTTCTAGGCGCCATAAGAATCATTAATAGAAGCAAAATGATGGCTCACCTTCTCACTTACTGGCACAAATATCACAATATATTCCTTCTGGTCTTTGTCTTCCCACATGGCATGTTCTTTGTTTGATGTTGGAATAATTGGTTTGTTATCTGGTCTACCACTCTTCGATTTTCATTCTACTTATTCTTCAGTGATTTTGGTGTCAGAGAGTGTTGTTTCTTCACAAATTCATTTCCATAGGTTGTTGAATATCAATGTGCATTTGATCTTTCAGTACCAAACTTTTTTGTTTTCCTTTCCAGTCAACACCATGCCAACAACGTATACGAGAGAATGCATTTTCTTCTGTCTTCATGCACATGTAGAAATTGAAGATACAATGAAGTTGCACCAACAAAAATCAAAACTGTCTTGCTACTGCACCAAGAATATAATGAAGTTGCACCAACAAAAATCAAAACTGTCTTGCTACTGCACTAAGAATACAATGAAGTTGCACCAATAAAATTATGTGAATTAATACAATGCTTCAATGGTAGTTGGAAGGCATATTGAGTTGAAACTAAACACTCTTTTAATAGATAAATGGTGTCCTACGAGTCGCATTCTGGTTCTTATTAGTTTTCTTTTTGGTTCACATTCTCACAAGGAGGAGCCTTCGTTTCCCTTGAAGAAGGTACCGACGACGGACGTGTTCGAGGCTATGAGGGAAGGTATCTACTGGAAACGTTAACGTGAGGGACACATGGGAGCTGCGTGCATGAAAATTTATCTTCTCCACATAAGTTTGCGTGGGTTTGGACCCCATAATCGATGAGAGTGCAGTGAGTATTTTGTCGAGTGCAAAGGGTATTATATCGAATGCAATGAGAAAGGTGTGGAGTCAAGGGTTAGATAAGAATGCAACAAATCAGGTTAGGTCGAACGCTTGGAGAGAGTTTTCACACAAAATAGTTTTAGGGAGTGAAGAATATGTAGCTCAGTTTGAGGGAGGTGTGCGAAAATTAGGTTTGAGGAGTGAGGAATACGTAAATCAGGTCGAGTGATGGTGCATGTATAGTACTGGAACAAGGAGTCGGTGAGGAATGCAATGGTTCTAGGTTTTACCAAAGTAACAACATAAATTAGGGTTTGCAACCCAAAATTAGGGTTCACATCAGGTTCATCATCGTCTATGCATTCGAGGGGTGGTTGAATCGTTGCATCTAGTCGATGGGGGAGCTAACTAGAGGCATACAAATTTGCATACATGTGAGTAATGACTGAAATACAAATTGGAAATGAATAGATTGAATTGTTAGAGGGTAGAGGAGAAAACATGGAGGCTTTTATGTACATTGGGGAAGAGAAAACACCTAGAGAAATAATGGAGTTATCCTGCACTCTGATACCACTATCAAGACAAGCATTGGTAGAAAATGTAACTCCATGCTTGTATATTGCATTGTCATGGAAGGTGAATAAATACAATGAGAATGACTATTGGTCTTCCTTAACAAATGACTCTTCCTACCACCTACGACTCTTCATATTTACATTATGATTACAATAACACAATCCCAAGGATTATGTGTCTAACACAAATAATTAACCATGTTGCAAGGGTGGCTTGCCTCACATAGAAGTGAGTCAAGAGTTACGTGAATCCCAACAGATTTAATAGCCATGAAGCATATAGAGGATACATGCCTCGATAAATTACTAGATGAAGTAAGGAGCCTATGATTGAGCATAGCTATGGATATAGTTAACCCGTATTCCCACCAAAACACCAACTATTATATTTGGCTAGTGGTAGTGATCAATAACAATACCCCCCCATGTTTGTATGTGAAGAATGAACATCTTATGTTGGCTCTCATAGTCTCAGGTAGAAAACAAGTGAAGAGAATGAATGTCTACCTCCAACCATTGATCGATTAATTTAAGCAATTATGGGAAGGGATACATGTATATGATGTATCAAGACCCATCCCAATGGAGAGGTATTTTATGTTGTATGACATATGTATGTACAACACACACAATTATCTAGGACTAGGAGTTTTCTCTGGTAAGCATGTTGATTGATTTATTTATATCTGTAACGTTATTTGGCATACTTCATTTGGTGCAACTATATTTTTGACACTAACATGCTCTGTATACGATAACATTGCAGGTCCTGTAACAAAAGGGTGTCATGGAGGTAAATGTTGTATACCTTCTATAAAGGCTAGGTGGTCCAACCACTACAAAACCCGATGTACGACTGTTCGAGGGTATTCCTCCCAGAAGACCACCCTTATAGAAGAGTTGCATCTAATTTCAATGATAAACCAGAGAGAACCCGAGGACTTGAAATAATGACATTGACAAATTGGATTAGGGCATATGACACAGAGAAGGAGAAGAAAAAGACATAATTGTTTGATTCAAATGGAGAACTTATGTTCGATGATCTTGAATTTTTTGACACCTATATTGAGAAAATTCCCATTGGGATGAAAAGGAAATATGTATTTTATGAGCTTTCATATTGAGAGCATCTTAAGATTGGCCACTTACTAGATCCCATGCATATATTAGAAAATGTTTCATCTTCTTTATGGAGGCAAATATCATCAAATAAAAGCGACACATTGGTTGTTAGGACATATATTATTCCTTCAAATACTAAAAAGAGACAATAGCCAAGAAAAGAAACTAGCAGAGAGGTTGGTCCCTCTTGGTCTTTTAAAGAAGGTGATGTCCCATGGATTTTGAATAAAGATGATATTTCTATGGCGAAGAAAGTTATATTGGGTGTGAAGGAGCCTTCTTTATATGGGCCGACTCTACAACGTTTCTTCACTATAGAAGGGAATTTGTCGGGGTTGAAATCACATGACCATCTGAAAATTCTAAGGGTATGCATGTTGAATGCACGATTCTTCTTCTAAATCATTGGTAAAAATATGTTATGCACTCATAGGTTTATGGAAATTAATGATGTGCGTGTTATCCAGTTGGTGTTGAAGAATTAGGGAGTTGGAGCTTCCTTCGGGTTGAAGCCTGAGAACTAGGTGGTTGTAGCCACCTTTTGGTTGTAGTTGGAGAACTTGGGGGGTTTGAGCCTCCTTCTAGTTGGATCTAGAGAATTAGGGAGTTCGAGCTTCCTTCAGGTTGGAGCATGAGAAACTAGGGGGCTGGAGCCTCCTTTTGGTTGGAGATAGAGAATTAGAAGTTGGTGCTTCCTTGAATGTAATTCTTGACATATAAGAAAAGCATTCCATGGTTTTCCCCTGCATTGGGTTTATTGTGTGGATTTATTTATTATTGTTTATTATGAACTGATGGATGCTAATATTTATGACACAACAATATATTGATGATGAATTAACGAATATGGTTGAATAAGTTAAAGGAATACAAACTGTGGTTAAAAGTGGTATAATTGCTCATTATTGATTCACCCCTCGCTCTCAGTAATACAACAACATAGGCACCTAATGTCCCATCACTGAAGTGAACTTATCCGTAGTTTACCACCATGAATCTAGAACTTTGAAGCTGAAAGAAGATGCAAATTGACATATCTTTGCATATATGCTAGTTGGGTCTCTCCTGCAACATCGGGTGGTAGCGCAAGGAAATGGGGAAAATACACCCCCCTCTTAAAGAATCCAGTGATGAAATAGACATCCTCCTCTATGGAATGATATCACAATTTGGGACTGACCCTGAATCCCTGTCTCGCATGATCCCAATGATGGATCAATTGTTGTAACAATGCATAGCTCCCCTTAACGGATGTACCCTCCTGATAAGACTTCAAGAGGCCAATATCCATCAAAAGGTCATGTGTTCATTGTGAAAGAGGACGAGGGTACAACTGCCTATCCCTCTCATTGGCCTCCCACTCACACACAAATGTGTGTGTCTTGACTTGTCGTCGCTCTGCCTCCTCCTCCTCTCCTCTTTGTCGTCTCTGATTCACATGCAAATATCGTTAGGCACATATATATAGAGAAAATAAATTGAAATTATAAAACAAATACATATATAAATGACGTGTATTTAAAAATACCCAAAGTTAATTTATTTTTGCAAAAAAATCTTTATAATCAACCGATGCATTTCCAATGGAACATACACCTCGAGGATAGTGCATTGTCTCAAAACAACAACACTGCTAAGAAGTGCGTCCCATAGGACGATCCAACCTGAATCAATGATTTTAACCACGTTGGTTCAGTGCTTTTAACAACACCGGTTCATTTCGTTCACAACACAAAAATTTATAGTGCACAAATCCACTGTGCCCTTTGTGAAACCGAAATAATCAATGTGTCATGTCTACCAGAGCACATGTTGTTTACCGATGACGTTGTCTTTACGACACCGATGCGTTTGTTGGACTAATCAACATCACTAAGCTAAACTTCATTATCACAGTTGAAGAGATGTGATGTGTTACTATTAATGCACCAGTACCACCATGATAATGGAGCATCAATGTTTTGTGCCTCGATGCATTGTAAAGGATAGAGCATCAGGAACGAGGTGTCCAATGAGACACCCCGCTATGAAAATTTAGGAAATATATGTCATGGCATGTTTCTGTATATAGTACTGGTGGGTTGGATTAAAATGGTTGCACTTCTACGTTAAATTTTATAAATCGTTATGTCAGCGGTGTCATTAGTTAAGTGAAGTTTACCGGTGCGTAATGTTCAACGACACCGGTGTGATTTATTCGATACGTGTATTTTTTTTTTATAAAGTATGGCGATGTGTTTTAACATTGACACGTCAAGGCATTACTTTTCGGGTATGCTCCGGTGCGGTTGGTTAAACTTGGTGCATCGCTAGGTTAAATTTTATACATCATTGAACTAGAGATGCAATTAATGAAGTGAAATGTATCGGTGCAAGCAGAAGCCCATTGTGCGTCAGTTTCAACCATTACGAAGGACACACCGCTTTGTTTTTAATAATTTATCTTGGTACACTTGCTTAAATGGAACCAGTGCGTACATATATGAGACGCATAGGCGACGATGCTCACTGTGAATTTAACATAATATGCACCGCTTCGAGGCGAGCCGAATTGTTTAGGCGCAACATGGAAAAATGAAAAAAAATGCCAAATTTCAAGTCGAATTCTAATTTTAATTGGATGAAAATGAAAATAGGAAGGTAATAAATAATTTACTTGGTCTCTTCTATCCCAAGGAGGCATGATTTCACTGTTGAGAGGAAATACAAATTTGTGGTAATTTCCAATTTTTGAAAATGTGAGGAATCCATCAGTGGAGCTATCAAAGTCTGTGTAGAGAATCAGAAACAGGGTGCCTTAGGAAGAAATGTGCGCATCAATACTTGCTTGAGAGTTTGGAAGCACGGGATGCACTATAACAATGAAAATCAGTTTGGTAGTTTTTTATTTATTTACCCTACTGCGGTGCGTCTAACGACAGTTAGGCGCACCGTTTTGTAATGTATGACAGTGTGTTTTACCATTGATGTGTCGATGCGTTATGTTTTGGGTATGCCCCTGTATGATTGGTTACACTTGGTACACTGCCAGGTTAAGTTTTATATATCGTAGAGCCAACGATGCGGTTAATGAAGTGAAATGTACCGTTGCGGGTAGAATCCCATTATGCACTGGTTTCGGGGCGTTCGAAGGACGCATCACTTTGTTTTTAAAAATTTATCGCGGTGAACTTGCTTGAATGAAACCAATGCATACATATATGAGATGAATCGATGTCAGTTCTTACTGGGAATTTAACACATTACTCACCACTTCATGGTGAGTTGAACCGTTCAGGCACGACATGCGAAATTGAAAAAAAAAATGAAAAAAAATGCCAAATTTCAAGATAAATTCTAATTTTGATTGGATGAAAATGTAAATAGGAAGGTAATAAATAATCACATGGTCTCTTTTGTCTTGAGGAGGCATGGTTGCACCGTTGATAGGAAATGAAAATTCGTGGCAATTTCTAAAATTTGGGAATGTGTGGAATCCACCAATGGAGCTATCCAAGTTGGTGTAGAGAAGCAGACACATGGCATATTAGGAAGAAAGTTGAGCACTGGTGCTTGCTTGAGAGTTTGGAAGCACGAGTTTCACTGTAACAATGAAAATCGGTTTGGTATTTTTTTTTATTTACCCTACAACGGTGTGCCTAATGACAGTTAGGCGCACTTGTGTGTAATGTTCAACGACATTGGTGTGATTTATTCAGTGAATGTAATTTTATTATAAAGTATGGCGGTGCTACTGGAACATGGACGCATAAGTGTTTTTTTTTTCATGAACGCATCGATTTGTATATACCTTAAAGGTGCACCGAGAAAAAATCCTCCGCAAAAACCTCTGGTTGCCCGCCTCCACGAACAACCTCTGCTATAAACAACTAAGGGATAATTTTTCTGGGGAGGTTCCGTAAAAACCTTCACAATAAGGTGTTCACGTTGTAGCGTCTATAATAATGAGCACAATTTACATGATCATCCCTAATCAATGACTCAATTTCGTTTTTAGTCAATTTTTTTTTATGATTTCTTATTTGTTTTAATGCATTAACCAATTGTTCCCAATAATTCTCCGTGCTAATAAAATAAATGAAGAAGTATGTTGTTGATAGTTCAAAAATGCATGAATTGTTTTCAGATCCATGTATCCAATGTCTGATTTTAGAATGCAATCCAAGTTTGTCTTTCACCTAACGTCTTTTGCTATCAATTTTTTTCGTTTTAGTTGTCATTTTCTTATTCTAATCTGTATATTGCTAAACACTTGATTTAGAATAATGTGTATTGCTTTATAAAATAGATTTGTTGTGTAATAGACAAAGTCATGTTCCTTGTGTAATACTTCCTACTTTACAATTTTTTGATATGAATTTTTTTTAATTACATCATCTTGTCATTTTTCACTGTAAAAAAGCTAGGAAAAACTCATTTCTTCTTAATATTTATCTTGCAAAATTCCCAATGGAACATAGCCCTCACTAGGAGCAATGTTTATTTGGTTGTTTTGAAGATAAAAAATGTTATACGAATTAGTGAATCCATGTACTAGTGTTCCAATAATTGGTTCTTTGTTGTTTTCCTCATCAAATTCTTCGTTTTCAATATTTGTTTCATTTTTGTATGCTTCTTTGTTTTGTATGAATACTTGCTCCCATTTATCACTTATTCTTATTTTTTCCAATTTGTAAAGGGTTGTTTGACGCAATTGTTTTACATCTTTCATGACTATGTCGACACAAATGCAACCAATAACATAAGCATTTTTAACCTAAGTCTCTTTTTTATCACTACTACAATTGTGTGTCATTAATGTCACAAGGCAAGGCATGCTAAATCCTACAAATGTCTATTGGAACATTGATAAGTTCGTCGGTGAGTCCTAATCGTGGTTTTCTGTATCTTTGTCCAAGTTCTCTTATTTGTAAGAATGACAATTGTAATGCTATTAATACTTCTTCTAGCTCATTCAATTTTTTCATTATTTTTATGCTTTTGTTTTGTCTAATTTTTTTTGGACAACAAATTTAGGGTTTGCGTCATTTTTTGATCTTTTCTTGTAGATTTTGAAATTGTAGTTATCATCAGCACCATTTATTGAGTTTCGTTGTGATTTTTCTTATATTTTCTGATAAAAAAGGACATGTTTGTATTCTTGTTCGATCAATATAACATCTTTTCAAAAGAAAGTTTGCTCACATGTTATACAATCAAAGATAGGCATATATGCAATTTGTTTATGAAATTCTTTGTTTGCAATTGTAAACAATTCCTCGTTTTTGTGCTTTTCCTGTTGTAAGCATTTTGTTTTTCATAATAATTTTTTTCCCTTTTTGTCCACCTTTTTCAATAGTTGTCTAGGAGTAGTAGAATTTGTTCTTTGCCTTTGGTTTCTGCTAATCTATTACTATGACTACTTATGTCTTCATTAAGTGTGTTGTGTGATTGTCACTGCAAATGTTTTTTCTTAAGTAAAAATTTCATATTGTGTAAAGATATACGCGTTTGAATTTTATTTGTTGTGTAAAATAGTTTGGAGTTTATGTTCATAGAGATCTATACATTTTTGAATGGTTCATGTACTATATGTGTTTCACTTTTACAATTTTCAACTACGTCAAACACTTTTGCTCTTTGTGTGAAAAAGACATTGAAGTTGTGATCTTCCCTGTTTCAGAAGACCATAAATGGATTTTAATGTTTAATATCCTATCTAGACACTCATACACAAACAATCCACCCTCGATATAACCTTCTTTATACGATAATACTAATTGTATCATGTAATCTTGCCAATTTGTTATTTTTGCTACTTAATTGATTACATTGTCACTAATATATTGGTGAATGCATCTAATTACAAATGAGTCATTTTGCATAATTGCATTGAATAAAAATTGTGACATTATGCATCACAAATAAACCATACTGTATTCATTATCTTGTAATTGGCACAGTGTCTGAAAACAACTCTCACCATACATACTTCCAAACATACGAACTTCACTAAATTTGTTTTCTTGAAAAATAGAAGAACCGTGAATCTTTCTTTTGCATAGTAATGGCTCGAAATATCCATCAAGTGGATTTTCATCATGGAACAGTATGTCATAGGTGTTTGCACATAAGTTTGAGTTGAAATGCAAGTAACTCTTAAATCGGGTTTTTTACCAAATTCTTATTGGATTTTTAGTCACTTCGATGCACAATGTATGCCCAAAATGTCCTCCCACGTGCCTCTATCCTTTAGTGCCATATCAATTAATGTTGATCTAGACATTTTGTTTAAATAGACTTCTCGATTACTAACATTATGCATTTCTATTAATGAATATTTATTTAGCTCAAGTTGGTAAGATGTGGTTGACTCTTTATCTTGTTTTTGCAAACAAGTCCTAAAGTATTCTATTGTACCCTCTCTAATTTTCTGTTGATGTGTATCTAAAATGAATTAGCACTTGCAATGCGTCAAACAAACAATCACCTACAACATATGCAAAGTTTTGTAAGTGAAATAAGCCATAGTTTTCTAGTATAGTATCATTGTCTATTTCTAACTCTGCAATCTATGTTTTCATTTTACATATTTTTCTTAAGTCATTAATGTTTTTCCCTATAATGTTTCATTAGACTTGATCTTTTGTTTGAAACTATATAAGTTATAATTGCAATATAAAAACAAATAGTCTATAAGTCTATGCAGTAATAAGGCGTTGACATAAGAATAATTGATTTGAGATATTTTAAATAAAACTAGAGAAATACAAGGTAGTATAAATCATACTTATAAGTGTGCGTACCTGTAGGTGTTAGATACTGCAATTTTTCACTCAATCATTAGACTCCCTTGGAATACTGCTAATACTTTGAGCGAATATGTTGGAAGTGAAAACTTTCTACAATGAGTCAAAGTTGCAATATGTTAATGCCTTGACAATAAACCCAATAGACTAAAACTAAATACTCGCAAACTTCACACATAAGTCTCTAATATACAAATTATGTGATCCACAAATGCCTTCAATACAAACCTTTCATAGTAAACCTAGTAGAATAAAAACAAATACTCACAACTTTTATACATAAGTATCTAATATGAAAATTATGTGATCCAAAAATGACTTCACAACAAACTCAATAGAACACAACAAAACCACTAGAAGAAATATAAATAGTTGCATCATTCACACATGTTTCTATTATGCAATACTCAATCCTCTATGCACATAATTTCTTTAACTTTCATATAAATTTGTTTCACTGTATACATATCTTCAGGCTGTATAATTTGAAGAAATGAAAATAAAGAGATAATTTGGGAAGTTAAAGGGAAGTGTTCATTAACAAAGTTCATCATAACGCTCCTCCAAAACATCTGAATAGTCCTAGACCAAAACAAACCCAACAAAGAAACAATTACTTTTACAAATTTATACATTTATTCCACCATTGATTCTGAAAATCAATAAAACATTCATGAATCAACAAAACACTATAGTAAAAAACATTGTAATGACTAAAAACTGGGAAGCCAAATGGGATTGTATAATGGAGAACTCCAATTTTCATCTAAAATTCCACAGAAAATTTGAAAGCTAGTGCTCATACACCCCAGTTTTGAGATGATTCTACAATTTAGCTACAAACAAATTCAATGGCCTAAAAATTATTCAAAAAGATGTAGTGACCCATAATTTTTTTTATAGCATTAACCAAATGCAATGCATCAAGATTTAACATGCATATAACACATTTTTAAAACATGATGCAACCAATTAAAACCCATACAAAACAACATATATTTGCTTAAAAATCAGAGTTCATACACAACAATAAAAACCCACGAATAACGCTGATAAACAAAGAAAAAAACACTTATCTTTTAACAACAAACAAGCAACTGACGACGGGGGACGAATATTCCTCCCAACTATAGATTCATTGCTCCAAATATCAACAACAAATCACCCCTGAGATAGGGCTACAATTCCATAAAAGAGGGTGTCTCTCATAGCCCAATTCGCTCCCACATCAAGCTAGTTCTCTAACAATTATCCCAATCCTCCAACTTTCTCTTCCCCTCAACCTATGCAACCCAAGGAATTTGGATCTCCCTTCACTACACATAGTCCCTCGGGCCTTCCCACTTCCCTCTAGGGCTCTAACATAAGGTTGGCTAGTAATATTTAATGTTGGGGACTCCAGGGATGCTAGCTGCCCCAAGAAAACTAACAAAATAGTCCATTGCTCTAGGTAAAATATCTCACACGAAAATATACCTCTCTACAAGAATAATAACCCGCTTGTTCATGCAACAAGAACTCCAACAAGTTGCCCACAAAACCTACCATGGTCACCTTCAATCTCTAATGCTCTTCACTCCCTTGTTGCTCAAAAAACTGCATGCAAAAACTCCCCACAATGGCCATTTGAATTTCCCTTTTACCCATGAGTGTTGACTCACATTCCCCAAGGTTGATTGTACTTAGAACCCATGCTCTCATAACTATGGGATGCAAATTTTCCCACAAACCCCTCTTACATGTGTTTAATGATCGAGCTCTCATACACTCAAAAGGAAAATAGAAGGTTCACTCAAAGTAATAATTTTAGGAATGTGGGTTGGAATTAATAGCCATGAATAATCCCCCCCTAGACCCATTTCTTAGACATTCCTAGACATTCCCCTCTCGTGTGGAAACTTAGCCCCCAATTACTCTATCTGTGTCCACCTGCAACCATCGTCACATTTTGTAACATGCCCACTATAATCCCCAGTTTAATTAACACTACTGAGAATAAGGACAAAGATGGGGGCTGAGTTTTCCATAAGAGAAGAGAGTGTCTAAGAGGGGTCCAAGTGGGGAAATTAATTATGGGTGTTACTTCATCCTGTTTTCCTGAATTTTATTATCATTGGGGATAACTTCTAATTTATGTTTGAGTCTATGGGCTCCCAATCATTAAAACTCATGTAAGAGGGTGGGTGTGAGAGTCACATCTCATAGTTATTAGAAGCATGGGGCTAAAGCATAATCAACATTGGGCAAAGTGAGCAGTCAATTGTCTTGGGAAAATAGAGGAAATTCGTATGGGGGAAGGAGGTTGATTTTCACATTCAGTTTTTGCATGAACAACAAGCAAGGAGCAGGGAAAAAGAGCACCAAAGCTAGAGCAAGAATGCATGGTGAATTCAAGAGCATATGTCGAGCATTTTGGAGCTGGAAGTTAAAGAGCCAGGTTGTCATGCCTGAAGAGTGAATTCCCGAGTGAGTTGCATTGTAACAACAAGTGTTTTTGTTGGTTGTTGGCAATTTTCTTGGAAGTGAGTTCCATTGAGTTTTTGTCACGGAGATTCCTAGCTAGCTGAGTCGAGAGACCCTAATAAATGAATTGGACGCCCGATGGACCAAGAGCTGGAGGAAATTCATGATAGTTGTAGGAGAACACCAATGGGTTGTGTGATATTTAGTTGTGAATGGACTATGAGAGGCACCCTTCTTTTTTGGATTCCTAGCCCCAACTCGGGGGTGATTTATTGTTGAGATTTAGAACATCAGGTCCATGATTGGGTTGAACGTCCCTCCCAAGCAACTGGTTGCACAAGTGTTTTAAAAGATAAGTGTTCATCTATTAATGAGTTATTTCATGAGTTTAATTGTTGTGCTTAACTCCGTAGATGTGAATGAGTTTATTAGTTGCATTCCTGTTCATTTATAATGTTGTAGATGCATTTTGTTCTGGGTATCAAAACTTGGTTAAAAATGTCTTTAAATTGTAGTTGGTAAGCTACAACAAATGGATTAGAAGAAATTTCAATTTTATGTGTATAATTTTGCAAGTAATGTCCCTCGGTTGAGCTACAAAACGTTACATTATGTTATCAGAGTAGAAGGTTGCAACATTGGCCTGCAAGACCCTACAACATGACCAGATACATTGTTTGGATCATATTCCTCTTTTGGGTAAAAATTATTTTTCCACAGAACAACATTGGAGGGGAGAAGTTTTGTGGTTTAGCCCTGTCATGACCACCATGGAAACCATTCCCAAATTAACCTTCATGACCCTTGCATTCCAGTGAGCTTTTTCTTTCATAATTTGGGCCTTAGAATAAGAAGTTACGACTTCCAGGAAACAATAGCTCAACAGTCGTCGATATCACGCCACGTGGATTCCTAGTCGTCAATCTGCAACTTGTATTATTCTTTATCCCACATGCATGGGGAAAGGTTAGATGGAATGATTTATAAGCAAAATACGACTTTTTGTTACTTGTGCGTGAAGCATAGAGAGTCACAAAATCCTGTGGAGCCCACAAACAACATAAACTTTTGGTTGAGGTGGACCAGACTAGAGTTGTTTGGTAGGGGACGTATTAGAGGTTACATGCAGTGGGATGGTGCCTTGGTGGACTAGCGTTGAACCAGAGTTATTTGGTTGAAACTTACACGCGATGGGCTGTGTTGATTACGGTTGGTTGTCATTGATGTCAACCCTTGAAGAAAGCCCCGTAGCACAAAGGTTTAGGTAATGGACCCAATATTGTTTGATGTAAATATGACTCATTATTGGTTTTTCATGGTTGATAAGAAGTAAATATGGATTAACTCCAAAGTGGTCCCCTTATGGTGAAAGCCCTCACGGGAAGATGCTTTGTGGAGTAAGAGAACCCATGCTTAATTGTGGAATAATGAGATGAAGGAAAGTGAATTTGTTAGGGAAAATATCCTGGATGGATAGTGCTTGTCATGTCATTTCCGGTGGTGTGTGGAACGTCACATAATTCCTCACGGTTAGAGAGTTATGGCCATGATAAGTTCGAGACCCTAGGTTTGGGTAATGGACCCAAGTTTGTTTGATGGGTAACGGTATGAGTTATGACATATTTTCAGATAATACTATTCTATATAGATAGTACATGTCATTCCATTTCTGTTGGTATGTAGAACGTCACATAACTCCTCACGGTTTGAGAGTTATGGCCTTACGAAGTTGGAGGACCCTCATATGTCATCTATAAGCCCCAAAAGGTCAAAGTAATCAAAGCGGTTTAAGAGATTTTAAATGGTAAAGAATAAAGTGAAGTGATGAGTGTATTATAATTCAAAGCAAATACAAAATAAATTATTTCAATAATAAATTTAATGGAGAAATTAGAAGTGGACCCAACCCTAAAATAAGGAAAGTGGGCCAAGTGACCTAGAAGATGTTTTTAAGGAAGCTACTTGGAGAGTATAAATAAGAGGCAAGGCTCTCTCATTTGAATCACACTTGAGCATATTGAATATATATATGTGTCTGAGGTAACCAAGGATATCTAAACCGGAATTCTGAGTGAAGGTGAAGAAAAGAAGGCCGAAATGCAAGGGAGGATAAATTCTTTTGATGGTGCTTTCTAAGGTATGTTATTTACAGGTCATATCACCATTTTCGCTATAATTTTTTTTCTATAATGATCCAGACTGTGACATTGCTATGAAAGTGATAAAACATATCCAAGTATCCATGGAAAAAAATTCAGCTTGTGGGTCGTTGTATTTTGGGAGTTACACTATGTGGAAAATAAGGTTTGTGGCCAGTTATGAAACAAGTCAAAATCAAGTGTTTCGGGTAAAAACGTCATAACTTAATCATAACATATCCAAATTCAGTGAGACCAAATGTGTTGGTTAGGGTACAGTATTTAGTATTCTGTGTAATAGTTTCATATCATTTCATCAAAAAAATTGTGCGGGGCACGCTCTACAAGGTCACTCTCTAGAATAAGCCAAAACTCAACAAGGTATGCCTTTTTTGCTATAACTCATTTTCTGAGAGGTTCCAAGTAGTGACACTTGGAGGAATTACATAAAACACACTAAAGAACATTGTGTTTCAGTTTTAGATCTTTATACATTACAGGTTCAAAGTTATGATTACTTCAAGTTAGGGTTGTTGACTAATCCAAAACTAGGCATGTGAGACTAAATACAAGTTTGATGAAAATGTTAGTCTCTTGTTTTTAAAGTTAAGGAAGGTTTGCAGGAATGTGATCATATACACCAGGTCTATTACAGAGCTAAAAAACATATTTGGATGATGAAATTGATGAGGTCTTTTGGTTGTGGTACATGTTGCGTACATGGTTGAGACAAGTAGTTGATGAGTTGGCGCACATACATGAGGTGTATAGTTGAT
Organism: Picea engelmannii; assembly: GCA_009831015.1. Lineage (NCBI taxonomy): Eukaryota > Viridiplantae > Streptophyta > Pinopsida > Pinales > Pinaceae > Picea > Picea engelmannii. The sequence continues at coordinate 26,350 of ML820183.1, forward strand.
GATGTTGGTACATATTGATGAGTCATAGTTGACGAGTAGTTGACACATGATTGGTACATACTTGGTACATGGTTGGATGCACTTGTTTATGGTACAGGTTGATTACAGGTTGATGCATGGTTAAGATTTATTGGTATAGGTTTACAGTGGTATATCTCACAGTGATAGTGTGACGATGGTTCCATCATTCTACTTCTACTTCGGGGTGGCAGGACGGGGCAAGGACAGGTGATTGTAGCCAGAGAACATTGGGGGTTGTAGCCTCCTTCTGGTTGTAGCCAGAGAATTGGGGAGTTGGAGCTTCCCTCAGGTTGTAGCCTAAGAAACTAGGGGGTTGGAGCCTCCTTCCAGTTGCAGCTGGAAAACAAAGGAAGTTGGTGCTTCCAATGAATTTAATTCTTCAAGACATATAAGAAAAAACATTCTGTGGTTTTCTCCCGATTTGGGTTTCCACGTAAAACACTGGTGTATTGTGTATGTGTGTGATTGTTTATTTCTTACTGCTCATTATTGGATAATAATTCTTCATTGATATAACATTTGAAGAAAAAGGATTATAATTACGCTATTACCGATTCAACCCCCCTCTCAGTAATCCAATAGGCCGATGGAATGGCTTCAGACCAGATTTCTTTGGTTGGAGGTTACATGTGGTGGCTCGGTGTACCGACATCTGATTGAAGTTATTCGGTTGGAGGTTACGCGGGGGTGGTCCGATACCCGGTGGACTGACGTTGGACCAAAGTTATTTGGATGGAGTTTGTGTAGGGGTGGTTTGGTGCCTCGGTGGTCCGGTGGACCGGACTTGACCAGAATCTTATAGAAGCGAGGAGAGGGGGCAGCATTCCTCAATGAATGGTGGCCCAGTGATCGAAGCCATGTCAGTGCCATGTTAGTAGATTGCCACGTAGGCAAGACTGTCCTCTAGTTTACAAAAATCGAACAAAAAAATATGGAGCCATTTTTTTAAGTCAGATTGAAATGAAACTTATAGGTTTTTTCTGCAGCGAGGAGATCAACAAAAGAGACACATAGGGCCACTTCCCATTTCTTCTTGGATTTGTTAGGAAATGCAAAATAGTGGTTTTTAAAGAGATGGGTCTAGATCATTGACAAAGGTCTAGATTAAGTTGAAATTCTTGGAGGGATTCCAAAAAGTACGCATTAAAATAAACCATGAAGGAATTAGAAAAATTCTAAGGAGATTGGAATGGGGATGCTGAAATAGGGAAAAATCCACTATTCCAGACCACTTTTGGGGGAATTTTGGGATTTTTAGAGGAGGAAAAGGGTCCCCAGATGGAAAAAGTGGAAAAACTTATTTACTTGACATTTTGTATACTTATCAAGCCAGACAACTTTGGTTTAGTGAAATTTTTCCAAAAGTGCACACTTTAAGAGATAGCGAGTTTAACTAAAAATTCGAAGTTTGGAAAAATGGGTGAAATGAGACAAAGTTGCCATTTCCAAATTGATGTAGTTTTATGCTGCAACATCAGATTGAAAATATGAGAGTTGTTATGAACTCCTTGTAATCGTTATTATCTATGTCTCGTACAAAAGTTTCCCTAGTTCCTGAAATATTTACTTCTATGAGTGGCAGAATTTGGTGTTTGAGATTAATTGCACCAAAATGAAAAGTGTACAAAAAGGAGTAAATTAGCAATATTCAATTGACCACATATTTTTGCTTAGAGCTAAAAATTGAACAATAAATTAGTCGTTGGAAAGGTCTTGGATAGGAGAATCTATATATTAGCCCAGAAAATTGACCCGGGTAGTATAGGTTACAGTCAATGCAAAATAAGATGGTTGGTGGCATTAAAGAGTAGAAAAAAAATTATGCATTCTTTCCAAAATTGTGTGTGTGTGTATATATATATATATATGTGTGTGTGTGTGTATTTTGTCTAACAATTATTTATTTGTATGCACACTTATTGTAGAATTTAGAGGTACATGAAGGCAGTTTGGTTTCTTGTATGAGAACCAACAATGGAATATGCCCAAGGGTCCTACAATTATGAAGAGGAATTCAAAGGGTTGCATGTCAGCATGGGAAATGATAAGACTGAGTCTAATGGAAGAAGAGATAGGCATGAGCCCGTAACTATGAGGAGCCTGCAAAGAGAGGTGCAAAGTTATAGGGCTGACAATGAAAAGATTATGAAGGGTTAAGAAGAGATACTTCAAAGCTTGAACATGCTGCAGAAGCAAGACAATAAAGACTCTGGCACAAAGCAAGAAGCTAGTGCTAGAAAAGTGACAACATCCAAATCCCATAGTAGAATGGATGAGCATGGAAATGACTGGAAGTGAAGGAGTAGAAGCATGCACCATCATTCCCCATAGCAATCCACTAGGAGAACTCATGCTAATTAAGGGCCAGGGAGTAGCACAAGTGTGTCTCCTGTCAGGAGACAAAGGAGAAGCCATGAGGGAGACATCTTGCAAGGTGAACTCATGAAGATCAAGCCACCAACTTTCAATGGTGAGAAAAGGAAAGGAGAAGAGGTCGAGGCCTAACTATTGGAAATGAAGAAATATTTCCAGTTGCATGATTCCCCTCAAGGGTAGAAACAATAATTGCAACCTACCACTTTAAAGGAAAGGAAACCATGTGGTGGGATCAACTTAAGAAAGTCATGCATGAGAAGAGGGTCTCATGGAGTCAGTTCAGAGGTTTTTGCCAAGAGAAATATTTGTCTAAGCATTAATATGAAAGGAAGATGAAAGCGTTCTTTGAACTCAAGTTGGGAAGCATGACAATGGATGAGTATGAGAAGAGATACTTTGAACCGTTGAAGTATGTGGACTTCATAAAGGATGAGAAAGTCAAAATCCAATGGTTTCTTAGTGTGTTACCCTCATTCCATGGTGACAAGATACAATATGATAACCCCAATACTTTGGAGGAGGCCATAAGGAGAGAATATAATCTTTATGAGCAAAGCAAAGAGAGGTCGGTCTTACAAAAGATTCAGAATGACAAGATGAAAGGAAAGAAAGAGCAAAGATAGAAAGGTTTTAAGCCACCCTTTTTCAAGAACAACTCTCAAGCAAATCAACAAGGACAATCAGCTCAAAATGAGCACAAGACGACAAATTATTTTAGGAAAAGGCCAAGATAGCAGCCTGTACAATGTTGGAGGTGTGAGGGAAATCACTTGTATAGGGACTTCCCTCACAAAGGTGGAAGAATGAGGATTGTTCACAACATTCAGTAGGCTGAAACTGTGGAAGGCATGGGAGGAAGCATGCCAAGGATTTATGCAGCCTTGGAAAAAAAGCAAGCAAAATATCAATCCCCCACGATTGAAGTGGAAGGTAAGATTGATAACCAACCCATAACAATTTTAATTGATCCTGGAGCTAGCCATAGTTATAGAAACTCTAATATTGTTGAAATATTTCACTTGCAAAGGAGTAAGCATAAGAAATCTTGGTTAGTTCAGTTAGCCATGGGGGCTAAAAGAGAGATCAATGAGTTGTTTAAAGATTGTCCAATAGACATGAATGGACTCAACACAAAGATAGATGTGAACATTATACCTTTGGGTTCATATGACTCTCTAATTGGCATGGATTCGTTGGAAAAAACACCATGCTATCCTAGATTGTTACAACGGGACAATAAATTGTTTTGATGAGAAAGGACAATATGGCAAGATTCAAGGCATTCCAAGAGTTGTAGCTGTTAGAGAAATTTCAAGCATGTAGATGAAAAGAGTTTTAGGAAGGGATGTCATAGTTTTGCAGCCCATATAGAAGAGGCAACTAGAGATAAAGTGGCAAGTATTGAAGACCATCCAGTCTTGAGAGATTTTGAAGATGTTTTTGAGTAAATCCCATGATTTCCATTGAACAGAGACATTGATTTCTCTATTGATTTGGTGTTGGAAGCTGCCCTAATGTCGAAGACATCTTATAGAATGGGCACACCAGAATTGAAAGAGTCATAGATCCAACTTAAAGAAATTTTAAAGAAGGGGTATATACGCCCAAGTGTGTCACCTTAGGGATCCACAGTCTTTTTTGTGAAGTAGAAAGATGGAACCTTAAGGCTGTGTATTGATTTTAGACAGTTGAATAAGGTCACTACAAAGAACAACTATTCTTTGCCAATAATTGGTGATTTATTTGATCAACTAAAGGGTGCAAGGATATTTTCCAAGATTGACTTGAGATCAATTTATTATCAAGTGAGGATAAAATAAAAGGATATCAACAAGACAACGTTTAGAACAAGGTATGGGCATTATGAATTGACAGTAGTATCTTTTGGGATATCAAATGCACCAACAATTATCATGTGCCTGATGAATGGAGTGTTCAGGGAGTACCTGGAAAATTTTGTGATTGTTTTGTTAGATGATATTCTCATCTACTCAAAGACAAAAAAAAGAGCATGATCAACATTTGAGAATGGTGTTACAAGTCTTAAGACATCATAAATTGTATGCCAAACTAAGTAAGTCTCGTGATGTCTAGTTCCCAAGAATAGCTTGAGAATGGAGTAAATTAGTAATCTATATGTTCCCGTAGACAATACTCAGGCACAAACAAGGAGAAAAGGGAGAAATAAGGGTGAATAAATGGCTAAGTGAAGAATTAAGACAAAAAACATAGGAAAAGTAACTTAAGCCAAAGTCAATGGAGAAATAGAAGAAAAAGGTGTTAAGGGGGACTTAATTAATTATTCACATTCGACTTAGGAGAAAAGGCGTCTAGCTTAAGTGATGCCAACAAAAAATTAGATCGGTGGAGGTATACGAAGAGGAATTCAATCTAATTCCTCATTGCCGTTGATTTGTGAATTGAGAAATAGGTTCCAGAGGAGGAGGTCGACCTCAACATATGTTTTGTGGATTTCTGGAGGAAACCACCACCATAGATCGATTTCGGTGTTAGAAGACACACCCTAGCCTATCATAAGTACCATCCAGGTATTTCACCGTTCCATATCAGTGATCTACAGACCCAGTTCAGTTAGTCTGCATTGCTGCCAGTGAGGGCACTAGGGTTTGAGATATAGTTTTGTGTAGCTGGACAAGACCAGAGCAGATATCGCCATATCCTTCTGACCTAGTTGAGAGGGAACCAGGGCGCTTCTTTTGAGCTATCATTCATCAGATTCTGACATAGGAATCTCCTTGTGCACATTCAGGTAGCCAGGTAGTGCGCAACACTTGGGGAGGTACATTGAGGGTTCTAGAGAGCTCACCGATTCAGATCCGGAGAAACCCTCCCAACCCATTATAGAGGAGGCTAGAGCACTCATTTTGAGTCAGGTATCATCAGATTCTGATGGTGGAATCATCTGGGTGCATTGCCAAAGCCGAAGAGGTGCGTAAACCCCCAAGGGGTCCCATCTGGGGTCCATTATGAGCTTTAGTGAGTCTATCTTCAGTCTGGGCATAGAGTTTCGTATAATTTTCAGGTTGATCGGACGAGTGTAGCCACCAAGAAGAATATATCTTCATTTGCAGTAGTCGTAGTGAGATTTCGAGGTTGTATGTAGCCAATCTATCCATGCATGTGCATATCCTTTCACAGATTCTAATCATGGGTATTTTATGTTAGTTTGCATTGTATTCCGATGACGATCCAAGAGATCTAGTTGATGACTAGTTTCCTTCTTTCTACATGCCAATTGTATTTCCTACTATTTCACATAATACATATTATTGAGTTGTGTTGTCTTTTATTACTCGCATGCATGATATAATTGTAAAACATCATTCTATATGAAGACACACATGCAAAATCACCACACATGTTAAGACAAGAAACTAAAACACATCTAGAAACCCCTAGAGTATGAGATCCGAGAGCCAAAACATCAGTTTCGGTAGAGCATATCTGGATCCAGTAGATCAGGGATAATTCAGTGGTATCAGAGCCTTCTTCTTGCCAGTCTGTGAAGAAGTACTTTCTCATGACCCCGTGATTCTGGGAACAGGTGCAGAATACCCAGAGGGTCGAGGTCATATTAGGGACGAGTACATTCAGTACCGTAGGGGACATAGTAGAGACATAAGAGACAAGAACATAAGGGACTACACTCCCTTCCATACTTAGTCAGATACAGATCCAAAGATAGAGGACATGGAACAAATCAGTTTCGACACAGAGGCAAACATAGAGAGGATTATGGGTGATAGGCATGAGACCCTAAAGGGCAAGAGGAAAGGCCCCGAGACATAACATGATAGTACACAGGTCATCTTGAATGACCTAGCTAAAGGACAGTGGGATGTGATGAATGCTATAACACAAATGGCCATCAACACAGAGATGATCCAACACAGTGTGAGCACTATGGGTGCCAACGCGACGGGAGGAGCGAGTGGTGTTGGTTTTCTTATCCTACCGAACAACTCTGCACTCCAGACCCAGGGTTCATATCTTTCAGGGTACCAACAAAGCCTAAAACTATCGACCGTTCTAGTGAACCAGAAGGCAACACAACACACAAAATGCGTTGCGCAGTCTCACCTGAGATAGCTTTAATGGGTGGCTATAAGACTCATGCATTTATAGCCTAGGATTGAGTAGGGGATAGAGGGTCATCATTTCTATGTACTAGTTATTAACTGTCTTACCACTTATTGTATCTAACCTTCAGGATTAAACAATGCAATAGAAATGAACTAAACAACATAATAACTCATCCATTCATTGCATCTAGTGCCTAACTAACAACAATAAACAGAGAGATGCATGCATTCATCACATTACACAAATATTACCATGGTTCACCCCCTCTAGGGGCTATGTCCACACAGATTTGGCTCTTGTCTCTTTTATTAAGATAATTTTGCAATTATTGCGCCACGCACTTACAATTCTTTTCATAACGACAAGATCTCTACGAGGCGAACTAGATTGCACCAGGATCCTCAACCTGCGATCTGATCCTCAAGAGCTTCCTCCCGGTGCACTCTCTTGTCACAAATACTCCCTTATCAATGCATTCCATACAATGGAAGCTCGATCCTCACAAAATCTCTGAACTCTCCAATTCTTGAATTCTCGACCTCTTTGACCAACTAACTAACTCTTCTTTGATACCTACTTGCCTATATTTATATCTATCGAGCTCTTCAGCGGTTTACACAAAAACTCTTACCAAAACCTTAACTCCTATGTCGTTAGGTCTTCCTTTTTTTGCATGCGTACTTTGCTTCCTTCCAACTGTCGCCTCCTTATTGCATATGCTCGTGGTGTGCTTCTTGCTGGTTGTCGCTTTCCTCCTGCACACTTCCCTTCCCACGATTGCTCTTCCAGTTGTCGTTCTTCTTCATGCATGCTTTCTTTCCTATTTTGGCCTATTGCCAACAGGCCCCGAACACTGGCATGTGACTTGTCCCTAGTCACCTAATATTTCTGGGCTACGTCGATCTCTTCAGTGATCCTCTTGAACTTTTCCCTTATCTTTGTTATTGTTGTCAGTGCCTGCACAGTCTTCATCTTAATGGTTTCGACGACCTGAACGACCACTTCGTCGCTCAGTAGTCCTGCACATTTTGCCTAGGTGTGCGCCACCTGTGCTCTATCCGCTTCTGCTTGTGCGAGTACTTCTGCTACTCGTACCTGTAACGGTTCTATCTGAGCCTGTCGCTCCTGTTTCTGTGCCTATGCAGTGATGAGTTATGTGTGCATCTTCTTCAACTCTTGCATCCCTTTGACCCATTCTGGGATCGGTATGATCTTTTGCTTTTGTTTTAGTTCTTGGATCGTTGCATTGATCCTTTCCTCTTCCTTGTCCTAGCTTTGAACCTGTGGGTCCTCCTTCAGTTTTGTCCAAAGTTGCCCAGCTTTGTCAAGAAAGTCAGCTGTTGTGCTAATCTGTTTCTCCATCTCCTATATTTGTGTTGTTGCTCCCTGCCTCCTTTTCTCCTTCACTGCTAGTGGGGTTGTTGGTGTTAGCTGTTCTCGGAGGTCCCCGATCTCCTTTTGGTATTACGCAATTGCCTGCGCAATTTGGTCGATCTTCTATGTGGTTGGGAGTTCATTTCCCTCCATGGTGTTTTCAAGTGTCCCAAAAATTTCTCCCACTCTGCGTTCCAACTCATTCCTGTGTTCCATCTCGTTTTGAGTTTTTGACTTGGCCTGCCCGTACTCTTTTTCCAGCACTTCCCGCTGCTTTGTTGTTTTCTGTAGCTCGACTAAGTTCTTATGTGTCTGAGACTGCATCTCGTGGTCAACGCTAACCTGTAATTTGTACAGTGCCCTTGACGGCATCTGTGTCAAGACCAATTGAATGTGGTCCAAATCCTTCAGTGGTGTTTGTCCCACTATTTCATCCATTTGCAGCATGTTCAGTCATATGTGGACCGTTGTGGATGAGTGTGGCATTGGAAGAGCTGGGTCTCGTTATTCGATCTCCATTCTTTCGTTGGTTTGTGTTGTCAGTTGCTCTATTCTTATACTTCTACTTGTGCTATGGGCTTCTCCAAGTGTCTTGAGGAGATGCCTTATTTCTGCCAGATCTTTCTGTAGCTTATCCCTGTGATGTGTTGTGTGATCGAAGTCTTCGACCAGACAATCCTGGACCATTCTGGCAATTATTTCCTCGTTGTCCTCCGTGATCATCAGGTCTGGTGACGCTCGTTGCGCCTTTGATTTCTTGCATGCACCTGTGGTGTGTTCAACCGATCTCTTATTTCCCCCGGGCTCCTGTTCGGTGGGGTTTGGAGTGGTCTCCTGCATTCTCTCAGTTTGCTTTGGTTGTTTATTGGTCTCTTTCTACCCCTTCCGGGTTTTTGTCTGTTCCGACCCTTCGCTTGCTGGAGGTGGTTTGTTTTGGCCCGTCCTTAGTTTCTTGGGCACTGGTTTTTTCGGAGGTTGTGTTTTTGTCTGAGTTTCCTCCCCTCCTACGGGTCCTTCCGGTACTTCCTAGGGAATGGATGGGATCTTCCATTCAGCATGCCATTTTCTAGTGACCATGTCTATATCCCCTTCCGTGATGCAATAACGCATCGGTAACCACTGATGATCGAGATCCTGCCTTGGTTGTATCCACATGGCTTGCCTTGTTGCCCAGAAGTTAGCGATGTCCCCATATTACGCAACCGCTTCTGGTGTTATTCTCCATGACCGGTTAATAGCTTCCTGTATATCCCGTAGGTATGCTTTAAAGATAATTCCATTTTCCCTCTTATGTTTGGTTTGTAGTCCTGCTCTCAGTACTTGATATCTCGCTCCCTCGAGCTGTAGTCTCGTAGAAAAAACTACGTATTCTGGTTCCCACCATCCCATGAAGGCTATAAGGGTTATCAGCCATGAGTAATGAAATTTTGTGCCCAGTTCCTGTGCGTCTGTGCAGTCCATTTGGAATAAGTTCAACAGGTAAGGCACCCATTGCACGAAGGTGCCTTCTGCGCACTGAGCTGCAACTGCGATGACTCCTGCTGGTACTTCATCTTCGCGACATTTCCTTAGCAGCTTACAGGCTAAGATATTTGTGCCCAATTGTGTTGCTGGGTTGTTGATCCATTTTATTATAATACCTCTTGTTCCTCTCGATGTGTTGTATTTCTTCTTCATTTCCTCTGCTAGCGCTTTTTCCTTGGATTTATCATCCAGAATCAGTGCGGGATCCATACCTCGACTGGGTAGTCCTGTTATCTAGGCGATAAGGTCCATTGTTATGGGGATGGTTCTGTCCAACCATATATCCCCCCCATGCATAACTTCTAACAACTGCTTGATGCATGTAGTTGCGTACTGGCCTTTGCCAAAATGTGGAAGTCTTAACAGTCCTACAATGCTAGTTCGATCCAGTCCAACTGCCCACTGATGCGACTGATTGATTGTTTCTCCAAGTTGGTTAACCATAATATTCTGCATGAATACTCTAGGTGCAAGTTATGGGTACTTAGTGTCATCTGAGACATCATGGTCGAAATACTTGAGCTTCCCAACGTGACCCAGTAGCTGTGGTTTTTCCTGTACTCCCACCAGTATGTGTGGTAGCACAATTTCTGTTGCTGGTTTCATATGAGGTGAGCTCAGTATCATAATTTTTTCATCCTGTTGTGGTGCTTGGTACGAAGTGCCAACAATGCTTGTTCGTTGTCCCATAAGCCATTCTGGCCAAGCTGAGGTAGTTCTGACGGTCTCTTCTGTCTGTTGACCAAGGCTGGGTACCTACGTCTCGTCAGATTGCCCTTTTGATCCTCGATTATGATTCGTGTCGTTGCCTTGAGTGGCTAGTTTGGGGTGTTTTGGTAGCCCTTCCTATTGAGGTTCCACTTCTTCATTTGGGGGTTCCTGTGGTTTTGCTTGTGTACCCTCTTCCAGTTCCTCTGGGTGTGGCCACTGACTCTCTTCCAGTATCGATGTAGGGCTCACCAGTGGCATCTCCGGGGATGTGATCTCATCGATATCAACGATCTTTGGTTGTTGCTTCTCGTTTTCTCTAGTGGTCCTCGTGACCTAGTTTGAAATCTGGTCGCCCTAGTGGTCAAGCCTAGTGCAATGGACTTCGGTGGTGCCATAGTTGTGAGTTTCGGGCGTCTACTGTTTGTAGAGGCCTATGATCTTGCTTTGTTCATTTGAACTATTGTGGCTTTCTCTATGTTCTTCTTTCGCAAATAGACATGTTGTTTATGTGCTCGTATGTTGTATGGGCTTGTCATGAAGCTTATCAAAGATGCTTCCTCCATGATGCGATTGATTCACCCTATCTGTGGGTTCGATGTATGTGCAGCATTTTCGTACTTGCCATTACACTTCTCTGGTCGTTTCCAGTTGGCATATTTAATGTGATGTTCCATCAGTCATTGTCGTGTCTTAGTTCCGCTTTGTGTTGTCCTGTCATCCTTCTTTTTCTGACTTGTCGTTTCCCGCTCGTTTGTCTTAGGTGTGTGATCGTTACTCTAGCCTCTACTGCATTCGTGTGTCGAGCATCCTGTGGATTTTTCATGGTTTTTCGGGTTTTTTTTTTTTTTTAACTACGCAGTGGGTGGTCGATTGTCTTTGTACAGCTTCAGTCGGCTCCCGTTGATCATTCCTCGAAGGTCTGCGCCTGCTAGATCTCTTAACTGTACAACTCCCCCGTCTATTACTGTCTTGACCTTGTATGGTCCTAGCCAATGCATTCTCAGCTTTCCTGGATGCTGAAACAATTTGCTATCATAGAGTAATACTAGATTGCCTTATGTGAAAGTCTTCTTCTTAATGTGTCGGTTGTGGCATGATTTGTCTCTGGCCTTCTGTACGTGTTGATGGAATCCTGCCAAGATTTGGCCTTCGTCCATTGCTAATAGTTGATGCAACCTTTCTTGTATTGCACTGCGTTCTGTCATTTGTGTGATACCGGCTATGCGTAAGTTGGGTATTAGAAATTCCAATGGTACTACTGCTTCTTGGTCGTAGACGAGTTTAAATGGTGTGTGGACTGCTAACTTCATGCATGTCGTCCTATATTCCCATAATACCGCTGGTACTTTGACGTCCTAGACGTCTCTATTGACGTTGCAGATCTTTGTCAATGCATTCTCTAGAACTTTGTTGAAGGCTTCTACTGTGCCATTTGCCTGTGGGTGATACGGTGTGCTTTTCTGGTGGTGAACTTCAAATTCTTTGAGCATCGCGCGGATGGTGCTATTTATGAAATGCGTGCCTTGATCACTCATCAAAACTCTTGGGCACTCAAACCTAGTAATTGCTTGTTCAAATAAAAAATGTGCAATGGTTTTTGTGCTACAATCCTTTACTAGTGGGGCTTCCGCCCATATTGTTAGGTATTCCGTCGCGATGATGATGTATCTTTCCCCTGTTCTTCTTGTTGGTGGGTTAATAGGTCCCACAAATTCTATTGCCCATTTATCAAATGCCTGTAGTGTCACCTGCGGTTGTAATGACATCTCATCCCTTCTGTTGGGTTTGCCTACCCTTTGAAAAACATCGCATGCATGACAATATTCTTTCGAATCCCTATGAATCGTTGGCCACCATAGTCCCGCGTGAAGTACCTTCTGCGCAGTAGATTTTCCTGCGTAATGTCCTCCTGCCAACCCCGCGTGGGCTTTTGATAGAATCCTTGATCGTTCTTGCTCCAGCACGTACCTTTGTAAAATGTTATATGTGCCCATTTTATATAGATGTCCTGCGATCAGTTGATAGTCAGTTGCGCGAACTACCAGGTTCTTCTTCTGCATGGTGGTATACTCTTGCGGTGCAGTACTTGTGCTCAAATACTGGATGATTTCTGCAAAGTAGTCATCAACAATTTGTACTGAGAATAATTGTACATCTGGAAAGTTGTCTTCTAAGCTTGTGGGTTCTTCTCCATTTGTGACCCGTGATATTTGGTCAGGGATTTCATTCAACTTTCCTGGTTTGACGATCACCTTGAAGTCAAATTCCTGGAATAAAAATAACCATCGACAAATTCTCCCCCCAAACACTGGCTTGTTGATTAGGTATTTTAGGGCTAAGTGATCTGTAAACATTTTAAAATGTTTTCCCAGTAAGTAGTGTCTGTACTTCTAAAGTGCATAAACCATAGCTAGGCCTTCTCTTTCCGTGGTGTTATAGTTTTGTTCTGACTCAGATATTTTTCTGCTTGCGAATGCTATCGGCTGATCCAAGTCTCCTGCTCCTGGCTGCGCTAAGATAGCTCAGAGTGTTATCGTTGATGCATCTACATGCACGTGAAATGCCTTTCCCTAGTTCGAAAATACCAATATTTGTAGAGTGGCGATCTTTTCCTTCAGGGTATCCAGACCATGTTGACACTCATCGTTCCATTGGTACTTTGTATCCTTCCTTAGTATCTTTTCCATTGGTACTGTGATCTGCGCATAGCCTTTGATAAATTTTCGATAGTACCCTGTGTGTCCTAACGTCACTCATAGCTGACGGACTGTTTTCGGTGCTGGTAAATTGACGATGACGATGACCTTTGCCGGATCGACCAATAACCCTTGTTTACATACTATATGGCCCAATTGTATCCCAAATGGTGTTCCAAATATGCATTTATTTATGTTCAGTGATATATAACACTGTCTGCATCGCTCTAGCTTCAAGCGTAAGACTTCTACATGGTTCTTTAACAGACTATAGACTGTCCATTTGTCCAGATATACTTCAAGAAACTAGTGGATGAATTCTTTGAAAGCTGCGATAACCACTCTGGAGAAGATTGTTGGTGCATTCTTCAGTCCGAAGGGCATGACTGTATTTTGGTAAGATCCTCATTTCGCCGCGAACGTGGTCTTGTATATATCCTCCTGTGCTATCTTAATCTGATGGTAACCTGAGAATCCGTCGGTGAATGAGTATGCTTCGTGTCCCCCCACATTCTCTAACACTTCATCCGTGAATGGTGTAGGGAGTGGGTCGTGTAGGCATGCATCGTTCAACTTCCTCAAGTCGACACATATCCTGATCCCTCTTCCTTGTTTCTTGTCCTGTACGACCATTGGGCTTATCCATTTTGATTCCTCGACAGGTTCAATTATGCCAGCTTCGAGCATTCAGTCAATTACCTCTTTAACTTTATGTTTATATATATGGTTCAGTCTATATGGTCATTGTCTGATCAGTCTTGCTTCAGGTTTGAGAGGTATTTTCATTTCTCCCAGTTCGCCCGCTATACCTTTCATCTCTGTGAATGTTGTACGAAATAAGTTGTTGTATTCACGCAATAGTTATGTAATACTTTCTATTGTTGAGTCATCCTAGTAGTCTCCAATGTTGGCCATTTTGGGATGTTCCGTCGTGTCGATGTTAACTTTCTTTACCTTGATTGGTGCATAAATAACTTCATACTCTATTTGTGGTCCCTTCACGTCTTTATCTCCCTCTGCTTCTGCAATCTGAATGTCACGTGGGTTGTCTTCGTCCAGTATGTCCTCCTGTACCTGGTAACATGACAATAGTTCCTTCACTGTCTATCTATTTCGCTGCTGCTCTTTGGTAATAAGCTCTACTTATGGTCCCTGAATGAATATGACTCCTCCGACTCATTTTAGAGCTGCGTCTATGTTGGGGTTCTCATTCTCGAATGAGAAAGTGGTGGTAAAGTTTTGCTACAATCTTTCCCATGTTGTAGTTCACGATCTGTATACCAGTTCACTGGTATGCCCTCTGTTAGCGATATTTCTTGTTAGCAATATCATCTAGCGCCATAGGCGAAAGCTCCACAGAAGGGCTTCATCAGCATATCGGGAATCGGGATATCGGAGATCCCGTGCACAAGGAGTTCGTGCATTTTGAAACCGCGAATCCTGGAACTCCGATGGGGAGTTGGAATGTGGTCACATGGAGTGATGGTCACATTGACCAGGAGTTATAGCCAGCAGGGGAAAACGCACAAAGGAGCGCATCGGGGATCGGTATATCGCGAGTCCTGAGGACTTGCACATTTCGACATCAAAAAGTCCGAAACCCCAACAACGGAGTATAAGGCTACGGTCTTATAGGGAGGCGGTCACGTGGACCAGGCGCAGCCAAAGGGCTAAGGCCGAAGCGCATAAGGGATCGGAGGATCGAGATTCCTAAGGACAAGCGCGCGTTGACATTGCAAACGTCGAAACCCCGATAGGAGTGGAATAAAGTCGCGGTCACGGGGATTGGTCATATGAGCGGGAGTTGAGCCGGGAGGGCCAGTACGTGGAAGCGCTCATTGGAGAATCGGGGATCGGGGATTCACGAGGACAGTGGTTGGTGGCAGCGGAAAGTCCGAAACCCCGAAACCCCGATATAGAGTCAAGGATCACCACGACTAGGTGCAGAGGCCGAGAGGAAAGTCAGAAGGACCTGTGGATTGGGTTTGCACAGTGATTCCCGAAAGGAATCTAAAGAGCCGCTTCGGCTCAGAAGAGGGGATTTAAAACGATCCTGAGAGCAGGAAGGCACGACGATGTC
>ML820183.1:43633-64566 GCA_009831015.1 Picea engelmannii
TTTTTGATGAATATTATAGTGATGATGAGTTACAAGCTTATCCTGCAGATGATCACTATGAAGTCACTGAAGAGCCAGTCGGCAAGCAAAACCACCCCATGGTCCCTATTTATGATGAATATGGATCGGACCTGGGGGAGAGCCAAGAAGAAGAGGAAAAAGAACCAGAGGGGCAGTCTGCCCTTTGTTCAGAGCCAGTCAGTGAGCAGACACCTTCTGAGATCAGCGAGCCTACGTCAGATATTCACCCGCCTGTGGTTATCAGAGACATTCGGCCGCGTGTGAATAACTGTGTAGCAAAAGAGGCTACCTGTCACCAATTTTCCGGGACTGGCCACTCATTCTATGACCCTGTCAGCGAGTACATGGAGTGGAATTTCCCCTATGCCTTGGAGCCGCCCTATTTCATCTCAACTTCAGCTAGTGAGGAGAAGTTGAAGAGTGTAGCCGTTCTTCTGTAACGGTTACACTATCTGCTGGTGATCATCTACAGAAGGAAGGAGCTTCTATCTAGGAAGCTGCTTGAATGGATATGGTGGAAGTTTTCTTTCACCTAGCCCATGTAAACTATCTTATTAACATTAGGATTGTATATAAATAAGCTCCTTTGAGCATGTAGCTTTATTTTGTTTCTTCTATTTTTCGGCCTGTATTTTCAGCAGCGGGATGTTTTCAGCATGACTCCACAGCCCAACAGCAAGGCACTGAAGCTGCGGAATGAGTTCTTAGAGCATCACAGGGACGACTCTATCCCCCATGGAGCCAAATGTTAGCGATATTTCTTGTTAGCAATATCATCTAGCGCCATAGGCGAAAACTCCACAGAAGGGCTTCATCGACATATCAGGAATCGAGATATCGGAGATCCCGTGCACAAGGTGTTCATGCATTTTGAAACCGCGAATCCCGGAACTCCGATGGGGAGTTGGACTGTGGTCACATGGAGCGATGGTCACATTGACCAGGACTTATAGCCAGCAGGGGAAAACGCACAAAGGAGCGCATCGGGGATCGGTATATCGCGAGTCCTGAGGACTTGCACATTTCGACATCAAAAAGTCTGAAACCCTGACAGCGGAGTATAAGGCTACGGTCTTATAGGGAGGTAGTCACATGGACCAGGCGTAGCCAAAGGGCTAAGGCCGAAGCGCATCGGGGATCGGAGGATCGAGATTCCTAAGGACAAGCGCGCGTTGACATTGCAAACGCCGAAACCCCGATAGGAGTGGAATAAAGTTGCGGTCACGGGGATTGGTCATATGAGCGGGAGTTGAGCCGAGAGGGCCAGTACGTGGAAGCGCTCATCGGAGAATCGAGGATCGAGGATTCACGAGGACAGTGGTTGGTGGCAGCGGAAATTCCGAAACCCCGAAACCCCGATATAGAGTCAAAGATCACCACGGCTAGGTGCAGAGGCCGAGAGGAAAGTCAGAAGGACCTGTGGATTGGGTTTGCACAGTGATTCCCGAAAGGAATCTAAAGAGCCGCTTCGGCTCAGAAGAGGGGATTTAAAACGATCCTGAGAGCAGGAAGGCACGACGATGTCTCAGGTACCGATTCGATGTGGGCTAAATCCCAGTAGCTGCCAGGATTGAATGAAGAAAAGAGAGGGTGGTTGAGGCCTCGCCTCAATCATTAATTGCACGACATGGAGGGTCTGACCAACAGTCTGCTCAGGAGGGTCCTGTGTACCCATTCTTCCAGAGAAGCCAGGCCCGATTTTGCGACCAGCCGGAGGAAGTTTGCACACACTAGCTCGACATTTAAATGGCTCAGCCACTCCCCTTGCTGAAGCCATGCACAGTTAAGATGGCGTCTGTCATGGGCGCACGATCGTCCAGTCTGCATGTGCAGACTGTCAGAAGGCATGCAGATGCAAAGTTTTAATGTAGCTGCTCGTTCCCACTGCTGAGGTTTTGGTTTTTGGTTATATGTAGGCATTTTTGCCATTTTGGGGGGGGATCAATGGTAGAGCTGAGCTCCCGACTGTAATGCTTTAACTGCTATTCTAGCTTCCAGCTTATGTATCTGTAAATGAGATTTCTTGCTTTATGACAGACAATTCTCCTTTTTCATCTAATTTCATCTCATGCTGGGGAGTTCGTGATTGACTGAGTCATACGAATTGTTGTAGTTCTGYTGTGATAAATGATTTATCATTGCGTTACTGCATTCTCTGGTCTTTTGCATTTGAATATAAGCTGATYTTGTGTTTAAATGTCTTCCTCTACAGCCTGTTAGAAACCTTTTGTTTGTAACAGACCTTTGCATTGTTCTGATACAAGTCTTCCTCCCTACTCACCCTTACTACAACTCACTGTCTGGAGTTATTCAAGACCTCACTTGCTAGTGTATATCTGGCCTGGTTTCAGAGTTGGAACCTCATCATTGAGTTTATCTCCATTTGATCACCAAATTTAACCACCGTGACATTAAACTGATGGGTGTCGGGCTCTGCTCCTGATAGCAATCCGGGAGTGACTTCCGACGCTAACACCCTCCAATGTATGAATAAAGTGGTGAGGCCATTCCTCGGGTGGTGTCAATTTCCATAGCATTTCGCAGTCCCTCAAGTGTTTCGCTGGTGTGCCAAATCCTTCGTATTTATGTTGTTTGTTGTTTTTCTGTACTGCGTTGAACCTTATTCGCAGTATCCTTTTACATTGGTACTAGTCTGTGATGGTCTTCTTGTGTGCGCCCCACCATCTGGAGGGTGTGGCCTTGAGTGATAAGTCCATTGCTAGTAGCATCTGGTTCTCTAATACTTCATCTTCATATTGTGTTAAGAATATTTCCAAATCATTGAGTCCATGGAAACTGGGTGGTTCTGCGATTTCTATGCCTATCCATGTCACTGCGTGGTCTATTCTTGCACATCTTCTCGTGGATACTTCATGTAGTATTTGCTGCCAATTTTCTAACCCGGTGTCTGAATCCGTCGTGCATGGAGTGATACTACGCCAACTGAGTACCCCATCTGCAGTTGGGTTTACATAATCCTCCTCGCGCGCAGTTTTCATATATAACTGGCCGATTTCCTCTAAGTCTAATCAAGTGGGTTCTATGAACCTTCCCCCTTATGATGGATCCAGTGGTGCTATAACCCTGTAATCTCCGTATTGAAATGTCATTTTTCTTGTCTTCAAATTAATTATGGCCTGGTTGTCAAATGCCCAGTCTAGACCGAGTACTGCTTGGTATGGTGTTGTGCCATCAACTATTTCGATGACTTCAAAATCTTCTTTGGTGCGCACACCATCAAGATCTACCGTTACGCCCTTTAAACTTTCGATTGGTAGAACTCTGTGCCGGTTTGCTAGTTTTAGTTGGACATTCGAATATCCTAAGGTTGGTTCTCCCATGAATTGGCAGGTTTTTTTGGATAGTACATTCACTTCGGATCCTAGGTCCAATATGATATCTCCCATATTGAAATCCCCAATGTTGGCATTCAACCTGAATTCCCTACTTGTTCTTCTCCTTGTGTGTAGGTGATTCACAATTTTTGGTTCTATTTTTTGTTCTGTTTCGTTGCTACATTTTTCTAAGATGCTTTGCAATATTCTCACAAATGAAGGATCACTTAATATTTTGATGCATGACTGCAAAAAGTCTTGGATAGTACTTACTTGTCCGTTTCGTGACAGTCCTTCAGTATGATCCAATGATGGCGACATTTCGTATTTTGGGGCTGGGTGGTCTGGTTGCGTATTGGAAGTTGATGTTGTATCCTTCTTCTGAAATTCCTGTCTGGATTCCTTAAAAGTTTCCTTTTCTTTGGGTGCATTGAACTGCTTCCTTGGTTCGTTGTTCTTCCTTACCCACTGGTTCTGTGCAGGTTCTTGTTGGGATGTATCGTTTCCTGTCTTCGTTCCTCCTTGGGTGACTATGTTTATATTTCGTCCATCCTCCCTTGCTTTGGCTGAAATCCATTGCACATTCTGGTTGTTCTGGTTCCTTTTTTCCTGGATCTTTACTAACAATGTCGGGCATTCCTCTGTTTCGTGATCCGATACATGACAGTACATACAAGTTGCTGGTGGTAGTGGGCATTCCCTTGCAAAATGTCCTGGTTATTGACAATTGTGACACATGATTGGTCCTTTGCCACGTTCGAAGCCTCCTCTAGCTCATCCTCCTCCTCGATAGCCTGCTATGTCCCCTCTCTGCGCGTTATATGGTGGTGTCTGGTTGTACTGCGCGGTATTGTACTGGGGTTGTGTCGGGTTGTACTGCTGCTGTAAAGTATTGTATGGAGCTGGGACTTTATTGAACTGGGGCGCTGCTTGCCCATTCTTCATTTCGGCCTGTACCCTGTAGCTATTCGATGTTCTTTCCCGCATCAACTCCATAGTTATGCAGTCCTTGTCATCATGGCCTACAAACTTACAAAAAGTGCAGTAAGAATTCTTGGGAACTGTCTGGTACTTCTGCATCATCGTGTAGTGATAAGGGTCGTGACCCGGTTTCTTGCATATTTTGCACCATAGTCCTCCCTGTGGGAGTGGGTTTGGCATGCCTATTGCCATATATTGTGCGAATGTTGGACATTCATTCTTGTGGTGTCCTTTTGTCCTGCATGTGGTGCACCAAACAACTTCTCGTTTGTCTTTGTTCCTATTTTGATTCAACTGGAATGTGAGGTTCTTCAAATCCTCCTTCAATTCTTCAATGGCCAGGTCCGTTTGCTGGTACTAGTTCTCTTCCAGCTGCAAGGCTGCCTGTAGTGCCTCAACCTGTGTTTGAAACTTTTGTTGTCGTAAGGGGTATTTTAAATGTGGTAGTAGTGAGTTGATAAACATATGTCGGTGCTGCATCTCGGTCATAAGGTATTTTAACTTTCACTTCAATCGCTTAAACCTTTGGTCAATCTCCCATACAGACTCTTCTGGTTTTTGTCGGATTTCAATCATTTCATTCATGTATTGGTCCTATGAGCTTGGCTTCTGGAACTCATTAATGAGTAACTTCTTGATGTCTGCTAGTGTCCTCGTTGTCCCAGGAGAACTGTTTGTGTCTAGACTCATGTACCAGTCTAGTGCGTGGTCTCTTAGAGTGATCGCTAGTTGCGCTAGTTTGGTATCTTCATCTGTGATATATTTTGCCTCCCAGATCTTTGCACAAATGAACAAATGATTTTCTGGGTCTTTTGTTGCTTCTCCCCGGAACTCTGGTAATCTGATCGTGGGGTCATGTCCTTCCATTCTAAATACTGAATTGCTACCTCTGTCGCGCAGTGTAGATACTTGACTTGTACTGCCTGAACTGGCTCCTCCAGTTGAGCATATATGGATCCACTAGATCAGGGATAATTCAGTGGTATCAGAGCCTTCTTCTTGCCATCATGTGAAGAAGTACTTTCTCATGACCCCATGATTATGGGAACAGGTGAAGAATATCCACAGGGTCGAGGTCATATTAGGGACGAGTACATTCAGTACCGTAGGAGACATAGTAGAGACATAAGAGACAGGAACATAAGGGACTACACTCCCTTCCATACTTAGTCAGATACAGATCCAAAGATAGAGGACATGGAACAAATCAGTTTCGACACAGAGGCAAACAGAGAGAGGATTATGAATGACAGGCGTGAGACCCCAAAGGTCAAGGAGAAAGGCCCCGAGACATAACATAATAGTACACAGGCCATCTCGAATGACCTAGCTAGAGGACATCGAGATATGATGAATTCCATAGAACAAATGGCCATCAACATAGAGATGATCCAACACAGTGTGAGCATTATGGGTGCCAACGCGACGGGAGGAGCGAGTGGTGTTGGTTTTCTTAGCCTATCGAGAAACTCTGCACTCCAGACCTGGGGTTCATATCTTTCAAGGTACCAACAAAGCCTAAAACTAGCGGCCCTTCTAGTGAACCAGAAGGTAACACAACACACAGAGTGCGCTGCGCAGTCTCACCCGAGATAGCTTTAATGGGTGGTTATAAGACTCATGCATTTACAGCCTAGGATTGAGTAGGGGATAAAGGGTCATCATTTCGATCTACTAGTTTATAACTGTCTTACCACTTACTGTATCTGACCTTCAGGATTAAACAATGCAACATAAATGAACTAAACATCATAATAACTCATCCATTCATCACATATAGTGCCTAACTAACAACAATAAACAAAGAGATGCATGCATTCATCACATTACACAAATATTACCGTGGTTCACCCCCTCCCGGGGCTACATCCACAAATATTTGGCTCTTTTATTAAGATATTTTTGCAATTCTTGCGTCGCACGCTTACAATTCTTCTCAGAACGACAAGATCTCTACGAGGCGAACTAGATTGCACCAGGCTCCCTCAGCCTGCGATCCGATCCTCGAGATATTCCTCCCAGTTCACTCTCTTGTCACAAATACTCCCTTATCAACGCATTCCATACAATGGAAGCTTAGTCCTCACAAAATCTCTGAACTTATGAATCTTTGAACTCTCCAATTTTCGAGTTCTCGACCGCTTTGACCAACTGACTAACTCTTATTTGATACCTACTTGCCTATATTTATATCTATTGGGCTCTTCAGCCGTTTACACAAAAAATCTTACCAAAACCCTAACTCCTCTGTTGTTAGGTCATCCTTTCTCCGCATGCGTTCTCTGCTTCCTTCCAGTTGTCGCCTCCTTCTTGCATGTGCGCATGATGTGCTTCTTGCTAGTTGTTTCTTTCCTCCTGAACACTTCCCTTCCCACAATTTCTCTTCCAGCTGTCATTCTTCCTCATGCACACTTTCTTTCCCATTTTGGCCTGCTGCCAACAAGTGGTTTATTAGGACACCAGGGAGGTGGTGGCAGTGGTTCCAGTGGATTTCAAGGTGGAGCGAGTGGCATCGTTCACCTATCTGTACCTATACATCATCTGGGAGGATTCGTCGACCTCTATATTTGTAGTTCCAGGGGGAACATCAACTGGGACAATGAGGGTAGACAGTAGGACAACTGGGACAGGGGCAGGCAGTGCCACAGGACCCATTTGGGGAGTACAAGAGAGATTATTTGGTGTTGCGACTAGATTTCCATGGAGATACGATATTTCTAGATTATTGTTCGATCAGGTATCGCAATAGGTCTAGGGAGGCATAGAGGAGCAATGCACAGAATCAAAACATGCACTTCATTTAGAAGGTGGGAAAATTGAATATTCCTATTTTGACAGGTCATCTTGATGCTCAGCTCAGGCATGGGTACAAAATCTTGACACATATTTCAAGCTCAACCTGATGAAAGAGTCATAAGCTATTAGCTTCACTACCTTGCACTTGGATGGGGAGGCCCATGAGTGGTAGTATCATGGGCTGGTGACCTTGGGTCATATCCACATTACTTCATATTTGGAGTTCACCGAGAGTTTGATGGAGAGGTTTGACAAGAGGGATCCAAAATTCCATTTCAGGGCTCTGACACAGTTGAGACAGACGTGGACAATTGAGGCATTCATCATATAGTTCTAGCAGAAGGTAGTGGTCATATCAGATATTTCGGATTAAATATTGGTGATCTTGTTCACCGAGGCATTGATAGAGCCATTGTGGGGATGGGTTAAGACTTTCAAGCCTCACACCCTACATAGGCCATTGTGCACACTAGAGACATCAAGGACTGAATGTTGAAACCCAAAACCTTTTCTTCCCCAGAGAGACAAGGGTTAGAATAATCCTTAGAGGGATTGTAAGGGTAATCCCAAGTTGGATGATGACACCATACGAGAGTTTACGAGGAAGAAGATTTGCTTCTCTTGTAGAGACCCTTGTGTCTTAGGGCATCAATGCATGGGAAAGGGACACATCCACTACATTGAGGTGGAATCAGGCAGTGAGGAGAAGGATGAGGAGATTGGGTCATAGGTAGACAGTGACTTGGAGAATGAGACTACACATGAGCCAGAGAGACATCCGAAGAAACCTCAGACACAGGTAGAAACATAGCCAAAGGAGGAGACAAAACCTTATAGAGAGGTGAAAGGGGGGACCACAACAACCCTTTCTGGAGTACCCAGGTACAACACTCTCAGGCTTAAGGGACTTATACAAGGGCATCACATGACAACTTTAGTAGATGGTGGGGCCACCCACAATTTCATTGATGATCCTTAGTAGCCCGGAGGGGGATATAGACTAAGGAGTTTGAAGGGTTTATCGTGGTCATGGCAGATGGGTATACTATGACATGCTTGGATATGGTTCCAGACCTAGAGGTCAAGCTAAGAAACTACACCCTAACATATAACTTCTACGTAGTTGACCTGTCAGATACAGATGCAGTGTTGGGGGTACAATGGCTATATTCATTAGGAGAGATTGGGTTCAACTATCAGATGTTGACCATGAGTTTCCCAGATGCCAGTGGGTTGAGAGTAGTATTGATAGGTATTTCTATAGGAGCACCTAGAGTAGTATCAGTGAAGAGGATGGAATGGATCTTCCTCCACGAGGATGTACCATATGCAGCATAGTGTATGATCACCACCCGAAAGGATTCAGTGGACAACAAGAATTACCATCCACAAATCAAAGAGCTTCTGAGTTAGTATGAACTAGTGTTTGGGTCGATACCACCAGGGAGTCCACCTCACAGGGGGTTTGAGCATACTATTTAGTTGGAGGTGACAACTACACCTATAATCATCGTGCCCTATAGGCACCCCAAGATATTCAAGGATGAGATCGACAAAGAAATCAAGGAATTTCTTGCGATGGGGCACATCGGGTTCAACACGAGTCCTTTTGCTTCTTTATTCATACTGGTGTTGAAGAAATATGGCACATTGAGGATGTGCATAGAATACAAAGCCCTTAATAAGAAGACGATTAAGAACATGTACCCCATTTTGCGCATAGATGAGTTGATGGACGAGCTACACGCGACAGTTTTCTTCACTAAAATTGAATTATGGTCATGATATCATCAGATCAGGATTAGAGAGTAGGACATAGAGAAGACAACTTTCAAATGCCATTTTGGGAACTTTGAGTTTTTGGTCATGTTGTTTGGGTTGACCAATGCACCGACCACCCTTTAGTATTTCATACTGACTAGTATTGACCCAAACATTGGTTCATATTGACTCAGAAGGCAGAGAGAATTACCTTCCACAGATCAAAGATCTTCTGAGTCAGTATGAACCAGTGTTTGAGTCAATACCACCAGGGAGGGAACCTAATAGGGGGTTTGAGAATACTATGGAGTTGGAGGCAGGAGATAAACTTGTGATCACCGAGCCCTATACACACCCCAAGAGATTCAAGGACAAGATCGAGAAAGCAATCAAGGAATTTCTTGCAATGGGGCACATAAAGCCCAACACGAGTCCTTTTGCTTCTTCAATCGTACTGGTGCTGAAGAAAGATGGCACATTGAGGATGTGCATAGACTAAAAATCTCTTAATAAGAAGATGATCAAGAACATGTATCCCATTCCACACATAGATGAGTTGATGGATGAGCTACATGGGGCATATTTCTTCACCAAAATTGATCTACAGTCAGGATATCATCAAATCAACATTAGAGAGCAGGACATAGAGAAGACATCTTTCAGATGCCATTTTGTGCACTTTGAGTTTTCGGTCATGTCGTTTGGGTCGACCAACGCATTGGCCACCTTTCAATCTTGCATGTATCACATCTTCAGGGGGCAGCTGAGGAAGTACCTTTTGGTATTCTTCAATGATATTTTGATTTACTACATGATCCGAATTTATGAGCAGAACGAAATGAATAATAGATTGAATACCATAACACAAAGATACAGAGAACAAAAACATATATCTAGTGAACAATAACTTCCATTGAATAAATAAAATAGGTTGAAACTGTATAACTGCAAAATTGAAACAACTTGCTAGAGTGGTGGTAGCTATCTCTTAGAAGAGATGTGGCTGCTACGCGCATCCTTCTCAACATAATGATTACAATGAGCCTCCAGATGCCTTTTCAACATTGCTCATGAATGCTAAAAATCTAGATATCCAAAAACCTAACCTTAGGAGATGAAATGCCAAAAGTTGTGTGAGCCCCGATGGGTAAGTTGGTACCTCAACTTCCTGTAGTTGTAACTTTTGCATACGACCTCCATTTTAGGCACGTGATAACCCGTTGGAAAGGTCTTTTCAAGAACTACAGATTATGCCATCAAAATATAACTTCATCTATAGTTTGATTGTGGCAAGCCAAACAAACATTGTTTAGGGCCCCAAAACATCCCTGGAAGTACATAAAGATGTATTGACATGAAAACTTCCAAAATAAACAAGTTGGATTAGGTGGGCAGCCACCAATCTCCACCTGGAAGCTGTATAGGGCTTTAGACAACCCCAGAAGTTTAGAACCCACAATTACAAAGAAGTACAAAAGAGTGTGCCGAACTAAAAACCCTCAAGAGGAGTCAGTTGGAATATATGGGTGACCACTAATGTCCACCTGGATTAGTCCTCCCCCCTTAGGAAACAATGGTTTGCATTGCATTGAGTGCCCCCATTAGGTGAGTAAAATTCTGTTAAATTTGGCCCCAGGTGAGCCACTTTCCTTGGTGTAGGAGCTGCCTTGCCTTAACAACTCGATAAAGTAGGATCCTCTGCTAGCAAGTGCCCTTGATTGGTGTGTCCACAATCTGATCAGTGGATGCTTGTTCCATGCAGTTAGGGTTGAGCTCTGTTGGTGTCAATTGTTCTGCGATATCTAAGGTGTCCAATAGTGGTGGAAAATATGGCCAAAGGAGGTCCACATTGAACACTGGGTGCAAGCCAAGGAAGGGTGGAGTGTTGAGATCAAAAGCATTGCTGCTCATATCCTTAGTGATAATGTAAGGCCCATAGTGAAGTGGACAGAGATTCTGATCGGGTTTTGTAAGGCGCTCTTTATGCAAATGTAACCAAACCTTATCTCCCACATGAAACTAGTGTGGTACCCATTGTTGATCATGGTGTTGATTGTACTTAGAATTAGATTTCTGCAAAATCTCATGGACCTGTTGGTGGATGTGCTGAATCCACTCAACAAATCTGGTGGCTTTGTCAGCCTCAGACTGAACATGGGAAGATTTTTCCTGTGTGGTTGCAAGAGGTAGTGAAACATCAATGGGACCCAAAGGTTGGAATCCTGACCCCACTTGAAATGGGCTATGGCTGGTGGAGCTATGGAGATCTATGTTGTAGTTTTGTTGAACATAGGGAAGATTCTCATCCCATGTACGTGGATTCTTAGAGTTGTACATGTGTAGGATGTGCACAATCATCTGATTTACGATCTATGTTTGGCCATCGGTTTAGGGGTGGAAAGCAATGGATTTAGTGAGTTTGGTGTCCAACAATGACTAGAGACTCGACCAAAATGTGTTGAGGAACCTGTTGTCCCGATATGAGGTGATGGAATGTGGTATCCCAAAATAGACCCACACTCGTTCGAAGAAGAGGTTGGCAGTATCTGTCGCTGTGATGCTCTTCTTGCAGGTTGTGATAATGACCATCTTCGAAAACCGATCGACCACCACAAATACATAATCATTGTCATGCTTAGTGGAATGAAGACCATACATGTAATCCATCAAGATGGATTCCCAAGGCCTCTCGAGAGTAGGAAGAGGGGTGTATAATCCTTGCTTATTGATGGATGGCTTGGCAATGGCACAGGTAGTGCAAGATATGATATACTTGTTGATGTCTTGTCAAAGTTTTGGCCAATAATTTTTTTTATGTAGAATGACCAGATGTTTCTCCATGCAAAAATGTCCTACCATTTGACTCTAGTGAGCCTCCCAAATCAGCTTTGCACGCTCGCTTGTGGGAACACAGAGGTGGCCCAGATGGCATAAAAATCCATCCTGGATGTGAAAATTGGTGACATTCACTCGTGTACCCAAGAGTTGATAGGTGGTGGTGAAGTCAGGGTCACGCTCATAAAGTTGGAGCCACTTAGATGCCTCATGCCCACAGAAATGGAGCATTGTGGTGAGGGCAACAACGGGAGTGTGGCTGAGGAAGTCAACGATACGATTTGTGCTCCTTGTTTTTACTTGATGTTGAGATGGAATTGTTGTAGGTATGTGGAACACTATTGATGGTGGTCATTCTGAAACTTTCCCTGTGTCTGTATGAACTGTAGAGGTTTGTGATCAGTGTGGATGATTGTCTCCTTTCCCATAATGTAATGTTTCCATTGACGACAAGCATGCACAATGGAATGCATTTCTTTGTCATAGGTGGGGTATTTTCAGACAATATATGAGAGTGTCTCACTATGGTATGCTACTGGTTGACCTTGCTAAGTGAGAACTGCACCTACAACATAGTCGGAGGCATCAATATCAATCTCGAACGGTTGTTGGATATCAGGTAAGGAGACTACTGGAGCTGAGCACAAGCAATGCTTCAGATCATAAAATGCTTGTTGTTGTGCCTATCCCCATATGAACTTTGCCTTGCCACCGCCCTTGGTTGCTTGAATGAGGGCCCATTCATTATGCGAGAACTCCCAACACGAACCTTTGGTAGAAGTTGGAAAGTCCCAAGAAGCTTCGAAGCTCGGTTAGTGTGGTTAGGCCTAACCAGTCACGGTGACTTGGATCTTAGTTGGATCCACATGTACCCCATGCTCATCAACAATGTATCCAAAGTATTGGACCATGTTCATGCCAAAGGAGCAATTTTCCAAGTTGGCATATAGCTTGTGCTGTTCCAGAGTGCCCAAAACCTGTTGAATATGTTGCATGTGCTCCTCCCAAGTTCTATTGAAGATGAAGATGTCATCCAGATATACCACCACAAAAGAGTTGGTGAGGGGTCTCAATACATCATCCATCAATCTCATGAAATTTGTTGGTGCATTTGTTAAGCCAAAGGGCATGACCAACCATTCGAAGATACCTTCTTTAGATTTCAAAGTTGTCTTCCATACATCATTTGATTCGATGGGAAACTAGTGGTAGCCAGACTTTAGGTCAATCTTGCTGAAGAAATTTGTCGCCTTGAGTTGGTCAAGAAGGTCATAAATTCTAGGAATTGTGTACCAATTCCTAACTGTGATTTTGTTTAATGCTCTGTAATCAATGCAGAGCTGCAAGGTCCCATATTTCTTGTACACTAACATAATCAAGCTTCCACAAGGGGATGAATTGGGTCAGATGTGCCCCTTTTGAAGCAGCTCTTGGATCTGGCGCTTGATTTCATCATTTTCCATCATGGAGTGATGATAGACCGTTCCATTAGGCAACGATGCACCCGGGGTTAGATCAATTGGATACTTGACTTGGTAGTGCGTCAATACCCCAGTGGGTGAGGAGAAGATGTCTCTATACTCTTCCACAATCCTGTACACTTGCTTCTGTTGCAAAGATAGGCTCTGTGTAGAGGTCACGGATGTGGCGACGACCTTCTGCTTACTGTGAGAATGGATCACAATGAAGACGAAATTATCGGTCTATGAAATGACCTTGTTGCATTACTTAGCACAGATTAAAGAAATAGCGGTAGGCGATGCTACCTCTGGTATGTTTTACAATTGTCTACCAAAAGTAATAATAACACTGCGGGGTCTAGATTCATACACAACATGTCGCTTCTACAAACATGGTTGGACGAAAATAACATCACAAACTTCAAGGGGAGCAATATCACACAATACATCGTCTTTGAAGGGCTTGATACTATAGGGAAGAAGACATTGTTGGCTGACGCAAAGATCTCATCCTTGGCGAAGCCAGCCAATGGTGTAGGGCTGTGGGTGCAGTGTTATCGACAAGTCTAGCCGCTTGAAGACCTTTGCTGAAATTAGGTTCTTCTGGCTATTACTATCGACAATGAAATGCAACAGAGTCCCCTTTACCCACATTTGTGAGTGAAAGTGGTGTCCCCCTTCCTCTGGTTCTTCTGGTTCGCTTGGATGGACTTTCGTTGTAGTGACATCGACATTGGGTTCGACATCAATGATCCACTTTCCACTTTCTAGATTTGATTCGGAGTGAGAATATGCCTCTGACTTGAAATCTTTCAACTCGACCACCAGTGACTTCTTGGAGCGACATTCTTTGGTGTTGTGCCAAGGGATTTTATGGTATTCACACCACTTTCCCGTGTCCTTCTTCAACTTCTCATTACCATTCTTGGGTTTCAGCTTGGATTGGTTGCTCAAAGAGTATCCATAGTTTCTCTGTCCCTTGTTTGGTGGGTTGGGACCAACTTTTCCCTGCTTTGGTTATGAGTAATTTGCAGTTCCAAACTCTCGCCTCTTCTGCTTAAATTTATGCTCGATCTTGACAACATATCTATAAGTCGCAACTAATGATGTGATGTCCAAAAAATCCATTTTTTTTAATGTATCTGTGCAGACAGTTGTGGTATTTGAGCACCACATGTTGTTCAAAGTCTTTGATACCCAATTTGGTGCACATAGTATGGAAAATATTGGTAAAATCTTTTACTATTTGGTCCCTTTATTCACGCAATGTGGTCCATCTTGTGTACTAGTCCTTGTGGCTTCCAACAGGGTAGTACTATTCTTTAATGGAATCCCTGAAGGAATCCTAGGTGGAGGCGACTGTAAATATTGCAGATTCCTCTGTGGCCCTTTGTTTAGAGTATGTGTTATCACATATTCTTGTAGGGGGGTGTTTTCCCTTAGGAGTTGGCCATTGGATGAACAAATGTGAAAGGAGGCTTAAAAAACCCACAATTGTGTTTCATCCAAAGTCGGGGCGCGTTGTGCTAAGGCACACGCATATCGGGACAACGGAGAATGCCACTTCGGGAATTTGGAAGTGAGGAAGGCGCAGAGCCCACGAGTCCTGAAGTGCGAAGAATATCTGGGCTGTCCAAACCAGAGGGGCACGTGGCAGTAGATTAGAAAATTTACGATTTCACGAGTCGGGGTTTTAGCATGGAGCACGGTGCAAGTTCACAAAACGCAAAATCTTGAAATGACGGTTTCGCAAATTGAAGGTTTGACAAGAAGCAACGCCATGATTCCCCGAAAAGCGAAGTCCCAAAAACATTCGGGGACAGAGCCCCAGGTCATGGCCTGAGGTCATATAGAAAAATTGGGGCCACAAATAAGAGCAAGTGCATGTTTATCGGCTAGTGACTAGGGTTTCCGGGATGCAATCATGGTCGTCGGCTGCATAGCAGATGCGATCATCAATCTAAGAGAGGCCATTTTGCGAGTTTGAGCATCGAGATATTGGGAATCGAGTGGAGTGAAGACTCTCGAAACGCGAAATGCTAAAATTTCATAAGGGATAAGCGTTGGGTCATGGCCCGAGGTTGTATGCAGGTAAAGGTGCAAAGTTCACGTGAGCTACGCCTAGGGACAAAACGCTGATGTTGCCGCAGAAGGGGTCGCCACGTTCTCCAGGTGCCAAATCAACTCGGCCTTGTTCTGATCCCGATGAAGAAGTAAATAAAACTTGGGGGAGGTGGTTGAAGCCTCGCCTCACCCCATAAATGAAAATCATGGAAGAGATGCCAGTGGAGGCAGACTGTCAGCTCATGGTACCCCTGCGAGCCAGTTTTTTTGCAGGGCCCATACTGATCTGAGCTTGCGTCTGACAGGAGAATCCAGGTGCAGATTGACAGAAGAAGATGCAGACGCCGAGCCTTGAATGCAATGGTTCGAGCATGCCTTTGCTGAGGATGGAAAATTATTTTGAGTATATATGTGGAGTTCTGGGATTTTTTAAAGGTCTTTGGTTAAGCAAAGCTCCCAATCTGTAACTTTGTTCTGCCATAGTTGTTCTTTGGTTATGTAATCGATTTGAGACTTTCATGTTAGTAGAATTCAACTTCCTTTCTCTTTCATTTTGTTTGTAAAGCTGTTTAAAACACTCAGGCATGGATGATCCAGTCGATGATCATTATACTGTTGTAATGGAGGTTTGATTATAGCGGTATCATGGTTAGTTTTATTCATTTCCCTGTGTATCTGTTTCCTTCTCACATTGAATGACTCGGGCATGGAGGATCCAATCGATCTGTTGCACTTGTAGGATGATGGAGGTTTGATCACACTGCAATTGTAACTGTGTCCCTTGTAGACATATTTCGGTGTTTGAATTTTAGCTCAAGAATTCTCTTGAGCTTGGATTTTCTTCTCTAAGCTGCTGGAAGGTCTGATGCCCAAAGTAGTCTCTAGAGTTAAGAGTCATTATACATGCATTAAAAATGTGGAGACATTACCTCATGGGGAGGAAATTTGAGCTAAGGACATACCACTGTGGTTTGAAACATTTATTTGGACAACCAACATTAAATGTCAGGCAAACTAAATGGCTGGAATTTGTTAGTGAGTATGACTTTGAAATTAAACATATCAAAGACAAAGAAAATCAAGTGGTTGATGCACTCAATAGAAGAGCTCGTGAAATGCATGTTTCAACCATCAAAATGTACTAGATAGATTTAAAAGATAAAATTCTTGAAGCAATGAATTCAGATCAACATTATTTACAAATAAAAGAAAACTTACATCAAAGTAATTTAAAGAAAAAAATTAAAAATTATGAATTGAAGGAGGATGGAATCCTCTTGTACATAGGCAAGGTGTATGTGCCAAATTCCATGGAGCTGAAAAATATCGTGCCGAGAGAAATGCACAATGTGCCATATGTTGGGCACCCAGGATATCAAAAATCCGTTACAGTGGTAAGGAGCCGATACTTTTGGTCGAGAATGAAGAAAGAAGTGGCTAACTACATAGCCTTGTGTCTAGAGTGCCAGAAGGTAAAGATAGAGAACAAAAATCCAACGGAGCCGCTACAACCATTACCCATTCTAGAATGGAAGTGGGAAGTGGTCACAATAGATTTTATTACAAAGTTGCCCACAACAATGAAGCACCATGATTCCATCATGGTGGTAGTGGAAAAATTGACCAAGGCAACATATTTTATTTCCATAAAGACAACACACAAAGCAACAAATATTGTAGATATTTACATGAAGGAAGTTGTCAGGATACATGGAGTGCCTATGGAAATATCTCAGATAGAGATTCCAAGTTTACATCCAAATTATGCAAGGTTTGTTCAAAGGCTTTGGGAAAATTATGAATCTTGGTACACCATATCACCCAGAGTAAAATGGGAAAACAGAGAGGACCAATAGGATAATTGAAGACATGCTCAGGATATATGTGATGGACCAACCATCAAAATGGGAAGACTATATCCACTTAGTGGAGTTTACTTACTATAATGCGTATCAAGACTCATTAAAAATGAGCCCATTTGAAGCTTTTTATGGCAGGGAATGTAACACGCCAGTGAGCTAGGATAACACAACAGACAAGGTTTTCATTGGGCCAAATTCATTAAAGGAAATGAAAGAACAAATGACAAAGATCAGGCATAATTTAAAAGCTTCCCAGAACATGCAAAAATGTTATGTGGAAAAGAATAGAGTTTTTAGGGATTTTAAAGTGGGAGAACATGTATTTCTTAAAGTGAAGGCGAAAAGAATTTCGATAAGATTGGGTCGTTACCCAAAGTTGGTAGCAAGATATTGTGGGCCTTTCAAAATATTAGAGAAGATAGAGCCAGTTGCATACATACTAACATTGCTTGCATCCATGAGAGTGCATAATGTTTTCCATGTATCATTATTAAAGAAATATGTGTCTAATCCTAACCACATAATTGATTGGACTGTGATCTAGGTGGAAAACGAAGGGGATTTTCGGGTGGAACCAATACACATCCTAGACTGGAAAGTCAAAGTGCTATAGAAAACAACCATAGGGATGGTAAAGGTTCAATAGACCTCCTACGGTCTTGGACATGCAACACGAGAACATGAAGAAACTATGCGGAAGGAATATCCACAATTTTTTGTCAAATTTGAAGGAAATAAAAACTGAAAATGCAAGACTCCATTTTTAGGCAGCTAGAGTTCTGGAACCACATCTCATAAATTATTGGTCGGTTGCATTGATAGCCCTAACAAAAGAATAGTGCAACCTAATGCACTGAAGCAGTGAAGGGGGCGCATTACTTGGGTCAACAGGATGAGAAGAACGAGAAATTATGGTTGGGATTGTTGTTGGAGGGAAAAAATGCAGAATTTTGTTTTATTTTCTAAGTCTTGTGATGTAAATTTGTATATGTATTTTCGGAATGGTGTTGTTTGTGCACCTAGGATGGGGCACAATTGTAGGGGATGGGGAATGTAACATCCCCGCTATAATCCCCAGTTTAATTAATGCATAATATAGATATGAGTGCGGTTGTGGCCAAGCGATTTAATATGCAAAATGCATTTTCTGATTTTAATAAATATAATGTGTTATCAGTTGCTAGTAATATGGGAAGAGATGGGGGCTGAGTTTTCCACAAGAGAAGAGATTGTCTAAGAGGGGTCCAAGGGGGGAAATTAATTATGGGTATTCCTTCAGCCAATTTTTTGAAATTTTATTATCATTGGGGATAACTTCTAATTTTTATTTGAGTGTATGAGAGCCCAATCATTAAAACTCATGTAAGAGGGTGGGTGTGAGAGTCACATCCCATAGTTATTGGAAGCATGGGGCTGAAGCATGATCAACATTGGGTAGAGTGAGTAGTCAATTGTCTTGAGAAAATAGAGGAAATTCGTATGGGGAAAGTAGATATATTTTCACATTCATTTTTTTCATGAACAACAAGTAAGGAGCAGGGAAAAAGAGCACCAGAGCTAGAGCAAGAAGAAAGGGAAAATTCAAGAGCATGCTGGAGCATATATGGAAATTGAAGAGCTAGGTTGTCAGGGATGAAGAGTGAACTCTTGAGTGAGCTGCGTTGTAACAACAAGTGTTGTTGTCGGTCGCCAATAGTTTTCTTGGCAATGAGTTCCCTTGAGTTTCCAACAAAGAGATTCCTAGCTACATGAGCTAAGAGACCTCGATAAATGAATGGGATGCTCGATGGACTGAGAGTAGTGAAGTGGTACATTCCTTGGGTTGGGTAGGTCAAGAGGAAGAGAGATGGAGTAAATCTAGGATAGATGTAGCAGAACACCAGTGAGTTGTGTGATATTGAGTTGTGAGTGGACTATGAGAAGCACCCTTGTTTTGTGGATTCCTAGTCCCAAATCGGGGGTGACTTGTTGAGTTTTAGAACAATAGGTCTATGGTTGGGTGGAACGTCTTTCCCAATCAACCGGTTTCACAAGTATTTTAAAAGAGTGTTCATCTATTTATGAGTTATTTCATAAGTTTAATTGTTGTGCTTAACTTTGTGGATGTGAATGAATTTATTAGTTGCATTCATGTTCATTTAGAATGTTGTAGATGCATTTCGTCGTGGGTATCAAAACATGGTTTAAAATGTGTTTAAATTGTTGCTAGCAAGCTACAACAAATGAATTAGGATAAATTTCAATTTTATGTGTATAATTCTGCAAGTAATGTCCCTCAGTTAAGCTGGGGAACGTTACACATTTATTTTATTATTACGATCATATACAATGTTTACAATTTACATATTCAGGCCCACGATTGTACATAACATTTAATTACACGTCGCTAAAATGGGGATTATAAATGAGGATGTTACAAAAGGTAACTTGGAGCTCTTACCAACCCTTGTAAAGAGAACATTGCAGCAACAAACACTGTAATAATTGAAAACTGGAAAGCTAAAGGGAAGTGTTCATTAAAAGAGTACAGTGAAGTCTTACGATTTGAAATGGTACCAAATTTCTTATGAAATCTACCCCCCACTGTGCACAAGGTCATTGACTTGATCTTCCATAATACCCATTACAACCACATTTCAACCATGCAATAAATTAATAGAGTTGGGAAAATTAATTAGAGATATCATTTACATGTGCAAAATTAATAGAGCTTGGAAAATTGATTAGAGATGTGTGCATTGTGTGTGAAGTCTGATTGTACGCAAAACTTAGTTGCAGAAGAGAAATGCCTTGTAAGCCCGGGCTACCAAATGGGGAACTACAATGTTGAGTAGTCGCTTTCATGGCTATAATTCTCAATGTGCATCCACCTTTATATATGATTCTTTCTAGATAAATTAAATGTATTAAAAACACTAAAAAAATGGCAGACTTTGGTTAGTCTCTAAACAATTTTTATATTTAAGTGCACCGTCTAAGCTAGATTGATCATTATTATAGACAAGCAAACATAGTCTGCAATATTGTTCAATAAAATGATATCTAAGATGATATTATGTAAACATATGTGAGCTTCACTTTAAACAAGGATGATGAGATTTATGGAAAATTAAAGTGATTGCCATGTAGAATTTTTTTTTAGAATTTAGAAATTTTGAATTAAATATTTTCATTTGACAATAGTTGTTAAAATCACATATAAATAGTTGTATCAATGTTCTCAACCAATAGGATATTTACAGATTTCAGAAATCATTACACAAATAAAAAAATCAACTCAAAAGTCAAATAAATTTGACCTCCAAGCGATTATAATATATGAGAGCTAGTCAAGAACTTATAAATGATATGCATAAAATAATAACAATAATAATCTATTTTTAAGGTCACGACCAAGCTAGACACCAAATTGGTGCATGAGACCCCTTGTTTGTGGGACAAGGGACCCCTCCGCATAGTGATTTGACTACAAAAGTCTATGTAGGTGTACATACCCTACCCCCCTCTGGATTTGAACACGTGACCTCCAAAAAGGAAACACATGTTCTTAATCATTAAGCCAACTCATATATTTGAATTATATTCAAATATAAACATAAATAATTAATGAAAGTTTTTATCTTTAGAAAGTAATATTTACAAAAATTATATATATATATATATATATGTATTATTTTTGTAAATATAATACTAGATTTTGTGATTTTTACCCCAAAGCTAAAATTTATGAATTTAACTTATTTTTATGCTATTGATTTCAATATTAAGTGTAATTTTATTTAAATTTTTACTTTAGGTTTGTTATTCACTAAAAAAAT
>ML820184.1:19471-38181 GCA_009831015.1 Picea engelmannii
TGGACTAGTGTTATCAGCCCAAAGACAAAAGAATCCCTGGTATATTGACAGTGGATGTTCCAAACATATGACTGGAGACAAAAGTAAGTTTCTAACTTTAAGTGAAAACAAATCAGGAAATGTAACTTTTGGAAATGATGCACTAGGAAAAATAAAAGGTAAAGGTATGGTAAGTCTGAGTAATGGAAAAGGAAAAGCTTAAGATGTGTTATTTGTAAATGGTCTAAAACATAATCTTCTTAGTGTCAATCAAGTCTATGACCAAGGATGTGAAGTGGTTTTTACTTCTAAAGATTGTAAAATAAAGTTTGTGAATTTAGAACAGTTGGTTGCAAAAGGGATAAGAACATAAAACAATGTCTATGTGTTAAAAGAAGAATGCTACTTAAGCAAATATGATGAAAGTTGGCTATGGCATAGGAGACTTGGACACTTAAATTTTTATCATATAATCAAGCTCAGAAACAGTGGGGCAGTAAATGATCTTCCAAATATATCAAAGCCATATGATTTTGTTTGTAAACCATGCCAGATAGGAAAGCTTACTCGGACACAATTCAAATCTAAAACCTTTCCTTCAACAAAAAAACCTCTCCAATTAGTACATATGGATTTATGTGGACCATCAAGAAAATAAGGTACAGGAAAAGAAAACTATTTTATGTTGATTATTGATGATTATTCTAAACTAACATGGGTTGCCTTTCTGAAAGAAAATCTGAAGCATTTGAAAAATTCAAAGTGTTTAAGGCTCTGACTGAGAATCAAGCAGGACAAATATTAAAGGCAGTAAGATTTGATAGAGGAGGAGAGTTTAGCTCATGGAACTTCAAAGAGTTCTATGATAAACATGGGATCAAAAGAGAGTACACAATCCCGAGGACTCCACAACAAAATGGAGTTGTTGAGAGGCAGAATAGATCAGTACAACAAATGGCAAGATCAACGATGAATGAAAAGAATATTGCTCAGACATATTGGGTGGAAGCAATACATACAACTGTTCATATTCTGAACAAATCTCATCTCAGGCCACACAGTGACAAGACTCCTTATGAATTATGGTTTGGAAGACCTACTTCAATCAAGCATTTTAGAGTCTTTGGGAGTAAATGTTATATTAAGAATAATGATGAAAATATTGGCAAATATGATGACAGGGTTGATGAAGGTATACTCTTAGGTTATGCTACAAACAATAAATGTTACATATGCTACAATAAGAGCCTGCATAAATTGGTTGATTGTTTGACATAAAAGTTGATGAAGAAATCCTGGTAGGAAATGTAAGCAGTGTTGAACCAAGCACATAATATATAATTGAAAACTAAGATGAACAGGTCCAAGGATCAGAAAGAGAAGAATCCGAATCAGATGAAGATACGAATACTCCAACTAACACAAACCAACAGAAAGAAGCAAAATCACCTCTCAGAATTGTTAGAAAGAATCATCCTGAAAATCAGATAATTGGAGATATAAATAAATGAGTTCAAACAAGAAGGAAATTGATTAAAGACTCATAACAATCTCATGTTGCTTTTTTATCTATGGCTGAACCTAAAATTTTTGATGAAGCCAACCGATATGATGATTGGATTAGAGCTATGAATGAAGATCTTGTTCAGATTGAGAAAAACAATACTTGGGAGCTTGTTCCTAGACCTGAAGACAAGAATGTAATAGGTTCCAAATGGGTGTTCAAAAATAAAATGAATGAAAAAGGAGAATTTGTTAGAAATAAAGCTAGATTGGTCTATAAAGGGTATGCACAAGTTGAAGGTCAGGACTTTGATGAAACTTTTGCACCAGTGCCAAGATTGGAAGCCATCAAAATGTTTCTTGCATATTCATGTCATAATAACTTTAAATTTGATCAGATGGATGTTAAGTCAACATTTCTTAATGGAGATCTAGAGGAAGAAATATATATGGAGCAACCTAAAGGATTCTATTGACAGATAATCCTGATTATGTTTGCAAGTTGAAGAAGGCCTTATATGGACTGAAACAAGCACCACGAGCTTGGTATTATAGACTGGACAAGTTTTTACAAGACAAAGGGTTCAAGAAAGGTACTGTTGACAACAATCTCTACATTAAGTCCGAAGGCGATAATTTACTAGTTGTTTTGGTTGATGTTGATGATATTATTTTTGTCTGTACTAATGAATCCTCTGTCCAGTGGTTTGCTAACTCTATGCAAACAGAGTTTGAGATGTCCATGATAGGAGAACTGTCATACTTTCTGGGTTTACAAGTAAATCAGAGTTTTGCAGGAATATTTATCTCCCAAGAAAAATATTTGAAAGAGATGTTGAAGAAATTTAAGATGGAGGATTCCTCTCTTGTTAGTACACCTATGGTGGTTGGTTGCAAGCTCAGTGAAGATGATATTTCACCTGATGTTGATAAAAGGACATATCGCTCTATGATAGGCAGTCTTCTGTACATCACAACATCCCATCCTGATATAATGCAAGCTGTTGGAATGGTAGGTCGTTATCAGTCTGCTCCTAAACAAAGTCATTTGGTAGCTGTCACAAGGATATTCAAATACTTGAAGGGAACAATGACTTATGGTCTGTGGTATCCCAGAAATCAGAATTTTCAGTTAACTACTTATTCAAATGCAGATTGGGCAAATTGTGTGGATGAGAGAAAGAGCACCAGTGGAGGTGCATTCTTCCTGGGTGACTCGTTGGTAGCATGGATTAGTAAGAAGCAAGGATCTATTTCCTTATGAACTATAGAGGCTGAGTACATTGCTGCTTCTACTCGCTGCACTCAGATTTTATGGATGATTCAAACTCTTACATATTTGAGGGTAAATTATACTGATCCGATTACAATTAACTGTGATAACACTAGTGCCATTAGTGTCTCCAAGAATCATGTTCTTCATTCCAAGACTAAGCATATCCCAATAAAATACCATTTTCTCAGAGAACAAGTTACAAACAGATTCATTCAACTGAGTTATATTCCTTCCACAAAACAGATAGCTGATATCTTTACTAAACTGTTAGCAACGACCCCTTTTGGATATCTTCGTCAAAAGTTGGGGGTTATAACTTCTTTCGTCTAATCTGTTCACCTGGTTAGGGGGAGTACTTATTGAATATCTGTTGTATTTCTAAGTGGCTCATAGTTGACAGGGGAAGTATGTACTACAACAGCTCAGGGGAAGCATGTTTCTTCTTTGACATTGATTTCAAAGGGGGGAGAAAGTGTGGTAATTTCAAGGATGATACAATAGTATAATTGGATGTTCTTCAAGGGGTTGCCATCAATGCCAAAGGGGGAGATTATTGGCATGTTTTTCAGACAAAGGCAAAGTATGCGTGTTTGTCATTGATGGAAAAGATCACGATCAACAACACAACGACAATGATGGAATGGCAAGATCAACAATGTAATCTCAGGAGGAGGAGCAATAGTGATTGTTGGATCCCATTCAGAATTCTCGATGACCGTCAAATCCAAATTAAGACTGGAGGAGAACATAGAAGAGGAGAAAAGATCTCAGGCATCAGATCTGAGTGCGAAGACCGACCATCGTCAGATCCAGAAGAAGGAGCATGATCTTTAAGTACAAGATGAAACAGGCTTGGAAAGTCCTAAAAGGAGGAGGACCGTTGATCCAAGAAGGACACGTGGCAAACAGTCAGAGTGCGACAAAGGTTTTGTTTCAGAGTTTCATAGATCGGGAAATCCAAAGGAAAGAGGTTCTCTAACCCCTCAAACTCGTGATAACAATCCTGACTGTTGGAGTCATAGGACACGTGGCAAGCGATTGGAATTTCGCTGACTTGCACATTGGAGGAGTCAACGGAGCATGGTGTGGGAACTCGCGATATGCGATATCCCGAAATGATCCGAGCTGTTGGATTGAGGGTTGATTTGAACCCTTGGATCGAGGTATGCTGTGGAACATTGGATGCAGAGGACACATGGCGAGCGATTGACATCTCGTTGACTGGAAAGTCAAAGGAAGGAAATCCTATAACCTTCCAACTCGCGATATGATAAATCGCGATAAGGACTGGCCCATGGTCATAGACTCTTCATCTCTGGATTATCGAAATGCGAAATGTGAAAACGCCTTTTTGTATGGGCTGTGGTCACCGCCAGTGGTCATGTGAGAGGGAGGAGCTAGTAGAGCTAAGCCCATTTTTAGAGATCGCAACATGAAGAGTCAAGACTCTTCACCTCTGGATTGCCGAAATGTGAAATGAAAAAAATGCCTTTTGGTGTAGGTTGTGGTCACCGTTGGTGATCATATGAGAGGGTGGAGCTAGTGGAGCTAAGCTCTTTTTCGGCGATCGCAATATGAAGAGTCGATACTCTTCACCACAGGATTGCCGATATGCGAAATGCGAAAGGCATTTTGATTAGGCCCGTGGTCACAGCCAGTGGGCATATGGAGTAAGCGCGAGACCCATCATTTGTAATCCAACGATGTAGGTTAATCGGGAATATGATCGAAGGGTCATTGTTTATTTTCATGATTAATTTCTCAGTTACGTTTCAGTTAGCATAATCAAATCATGGTTCTTGATCGGTTGGCGATTCAGTTGCTGAGACGTTTCTTCTTTGCCCAAGGAGATTCAAAGTGTAACTGATGAGGCTAGTGTGTAGAAAAGGAGAGATGCAGCAACTGTGTAATGTTGGTTGTTCTAATCGAAATAATGAGATGAACTGTAAGAAGTGTAAAATGACAGAATGCAGAGCATGAGATCAAACTAAGAGATGAGTAGCAGTTTCCGAACAGACAGAAGCAAGAGCAGAATAGAAGAATAGCATGAAACAAGAGTAGAGTAGCAGAATAGCATGAAGCAGAGCAGAACTGCAGAACAGTTTTTGAACCAGAGAAGAATTGCAGAATAGTGAAGAAAGGGTAAGAATTGAAATACCTGTATTGTTTGTTTGTCAATCATTTATTCATAATTAGGGAGGAAGGGTGGTGCTAGGGAGGACTATGGTCCTCTGATATTCAAGTTGGTGCTTGAATATTGGAAGTTGTATCTTCCATCTAGTTGTGGCTATAAAATAGGGTGGCAGGGTGGTGCTCGGGAAAACACAAAGTTTTCTGTATATAAGTTGGTGCTTGTATAAATCCAGTTGGTGCTGGAATATTTAGGGAGTTGGTGCTTCCTTCTAGTGGGTGCTAGAGAAACCAGAGAGTTGGTGCTCTCAAAAAGTTGGAGCTTGTAAAACAGAGGTAGTAGCCTCACTTTGAGTTGGTGCTCAAACATAGATGATGTACAGAACTTGAAAGACTGCCTATCATTTCGAAGAAGAAGAGGTTTTCTCCCTTTATGGGTTTCCTCGTGAAAATCGGTCTCTGTGTATATCTTATGTGTGATTGATGCCCATTATTTATGTTTTCCATATGATGTATAATATTGATGGTCACTTGATGAAAGATTAAAAATGGTTTAATAGAATTAAAATTGTTTAAGCACAGTAATAACTGATTCACCCCCCCTCTCAGTTGTCTTAGTAATTTTAACAAGATCTATTTTTCTGGGATGCACCGTCGAACCAACTGGTTGGAGAGTTTGTGATGAGTGGATGGACTAATATTTTTTTTTTCCCCAATATCTGGGTGTATATTTTTTCAAGAGTGGAATAGGCTGAGTGCTTTGAATGCTACAACCGAAGTTGTGAGTGGATTATCTTCAAAGATTTTTAAATTCCTGGCCAACCAAATATGCCAATTGACAAGTGGAGGGAGTAATTTAAAATATTCTCGTTTGATATCCATTGATCGAGAAAATTGGAGATGGAGGTCCCGTTCCAAACAATATTCATGTGGCTGTCCTGTAGAATTTTATTTTAGACAAGTAATGTGAAATGACAGTGGGTGAAAAGATGACTAACAGTCTCTGCGTCTCTGTGGCAAAGTTGGCACAAGTTTGGGCCTGTCCATCCTTTTTTTTGTAGATTATCATAGGTGGGGATTTTATTTTCGGCAAAGAGCCAGGTGAATAACTTGATTTTGAGAGGAATTTTCCAATTCCAAAACTATTTGTGCCAGCCTGTGATGTTTATGGGCCAAGCAAAAATTGCCATTGCAGAGTATATATTTCTGACTGAGATCTGTCTCGAGCTATCTCCCCCATCCCAGAGCATCTGATTGTTCTCATTGTTCAGTAGGATACCCACACACGTGAGCTCGTAGCAGTATCGATTCCAGTCCTCTGACAAATTTGAAGGGATATCAAGTTGACTGCTAGACTTCCAGCCAACTGTCGGGTTTCCAGGTACACAAGGGAGGCGGGCTTGGTAAAGATACCAAGTGTTATGATTGTTGAGATGAGTGATTAAGAGCGGGGGCAGAGTAGACGCACCACCCATTCCAATGATGCGGTCTGTTCCAATATTAATATTGTGGCCAAAGCCCGACTTCCAGCAGAGTCCCCTTGTGATTCAATGCGCAGAACTTGTGAGGTTCCTCCAAGTGCGTGAGACATTTCTTATAAGTGGGTGCCCAGATATAAGCCAGGTCGCGATGGAGGAAAAAGGCAGGTACTTGTCTTTGATGATCATGCTCCAAATGCCATTTGAAGTCAAGGCGCACCAGAGTGGATTAGCAACCGGTGCTTTATTAAATTTGAAAATGTGTCTAATCCCCCATCCACCTTTGTGTTTCAGTTTTTCTAGTAGTTCCCAGTGTTACGCATTATTTTGGTCACCCTTATGACTGTTAATGATGTAAACCTATCTGTTGCCTTTAGAGGGGTCAGTGGCCTGAATTCCTGAAGAAAGAAGGGAGAATAACTTTTCCTTGAGAGAAGAAGTTGTGTTTTCCTCTAAAAAAACCCAATTTTGGAAGATTTCCATGGGTTGCACGATAGCTAGGGTGTGGAAATGCCCGATTTCTGCAAGATGCACTATAGCTAGGGCCCAAAATTTTCACAGGCTACACTATAGCTAGGTCGCGACGGCCTTCATATGTGGGAAAAATGGACATTTTCTCGATGCTTCTAGAAGGAGAAGCTTTTATGGTGAGGTGGCCTCCGAATGGTTTGGATCTTACTCGCTTTCATGATTTAGTGGGATCATCCTAACCTCCTCACCTTATCCTCTTCAACTTATAAAAGGAGAGGAGATCTCATGGAGAAAGTTAGTTGGATTTGGCTTGGAATTATTAGCTTGGTCAGAGTGGCTTTGATCTTTTCTTTGTTAAGATAGATTGTGAGTAGCTATCATATCCATGGTCTTAGAATCCTTGGAGCAAGAAGTGTGTGGGAAGCAAGGAACTATTGGAAGGAACCTTACGACATCAAGGCATCTGGTTGTAATCTCTCTTCCTATTATTAATATAATATAGTGGCATGTTTCTTTCCCATAGAATTATCTTTATTTTATTGCATAATTCCTTGATCATATGCATAGGTTTTCATTGAATATACTTCTATTGCCTTCACTTTGGTTGGTTTGTGTCTCACTGCAGGATCAATATCACAAGAGCACCAGAGCGAAACATGAATAACAAAGACATAAGGAAGAAACATTTAAAGGTATGTCTATTGTCTTTTGTTCGATAGTAAATTTGATGATTACAGCCTAGGGAAAGCGCCATGTCCTGTCGTGTTTTGTTCTAGATCTAGGTGGATCTAGGGGGATTAGTCTATGTCTGCATTCACCGATTTACCCAATAACAAAATT
Source organism: Picea engelmannii (assembly GCA_009831015.1). Taxonomy (NCBI): domain Eukaryota; kingdom Viridiplantae; phylum Streptophyta; class Pinopsida; order Pinales; family Pinaceae; genus Picea; species Picea engelmannii. The sequence goes on from ML820184.1 coordinate 27,149, forward strand.
GGTGACTCCAATGGGGAAACAAATGTTTTCCTAGTTTTCCTTGTTTTATTGCTTTGATTGCTTGGTTTATGTTTTCTGAGTCACTGGAAGATCTAGCTTGACTCTCTGACTGTTAAACTTCACTGGAAAAACCTTCTCAATTTTTAATTTTTTCCATTTTTGTTTGATTTCCGCACCCTGCTTCGAGGGACAGTGCAACGACTTAGGATTTCCACGCCCTACCTATTTTGACCAGTGCGGAAATGGCGCGACCTACCCATATCTGGCCCGCGGAAATCAGTGATTTCCGCACTGTGCTAGTCTTCCAGCCTGCAGAAATTGTGAAATTCTTGATTTTTGATTGTTTTCCTTACTCAGACCTTGGATTTGGTTTTGGGGTGATTTTTTGGGTTTGATTATGATTTGTTTACAGTCTACTTGATAGTTTTTGAGATGATTTTAGCCATCTTTGCTTTGTTTTCTTTTGAAATATTTGATCTCTTCCTTTGAGTGTCTTTCAGTTACAAAGCCTTGTTTTTCTTTAGAATTGTTTAGTGAAAAGAACACTTCTTTTTTCTGAATAACTCGCAGTAAAAGAGAAACTTTATTTGGGTTGTTTTTTATTTTGAAGTGATTTGCTATTGCTTTTAGCTATCTTTGAAACACAATTCTTATTTCTTTCTTTGCATTAGATTAGGGGCATATTTGCATTTGAAGTAGTGAAATTGCATGATTTTTGGTCTTAAATTCTGAACCGTGCATTGGCGTACAGTTTATTTTGCTCATTTATTGAAGATATTGATATTGATGAGTTTTAAACTTTTGGGACATTGGGCATATGGGAATGATACATGTTTTATCCTTCTTGTAGCATAGCTTTCATCGAAATGAAAAGATTGCATCTTCATCTCTTTGCATAACTTTCGAGTCGGTCAAAACACCATATTGTCCACACCATCTTCCTTTTGAGTAACAACAACCATAAAATAAATCTCTTATAAAAATTGATTAGACATTTTTATATTTTCTGGTATCAAACCTACATTAGATTGGTTGTAGGGCTTTGGAATAGGTGTGAAAGATAGCTTTCCAAAGCTGCAAACAAGCATAGAATCTTGAGTTAGGGAGTGGTGAAATCCACTTATTACATTTTGTCCCGGGAAGCCCTTCTAACACAAGGGTCAATCATGAGGTCGCATTGAGACTGACAAAGTTACTCATCCTGCTTTGTTGGTCTTGGTGTAGAGATTGTACGTATTATGGGGGTCGCTTGAAGGTATACCCACAAGGATGAGTGGAAGCCTTTCAAGTTGATTTCGGGCTAGATACCCTGCCTTTGCGCATGGATCAAACTGTCGACTGTTTCCCCAGGCATCACTGTTGTTGTTGGTAACCTTAGTGGCCTATCTCTTTAGGTTCTTTACACGAGGTGACTGTGGAGGTGCAAGTCTTCATGGTACCTAGAATCAACGTTGGCCAAAAGCACTCGGGCTCCTTGAAGGATATACCCACGATTATGTGTGGGAGCTTACACCAGGGTGTAAGTCCATTAAGTAGGTCATCAACGTAACTTTTCCACCCACTCTATCTCAACCCCTTCTTACTTTCTTCCCGCGACGTTGGATTTCAGCACCAACTAGTGAGCTCATTGTGAGAAGGTTTTGTTTGCTTGCTTACTTACTAGATTTTTAGCGTGTGCTGTTTGTTTTTCCTAGTGGACTCTAGATTGGATCTTTATTTTAATGGCATCAGTTCCCAAAATGACGAATGAAGGAACCTCTTCTCCAGGGGAACCTTTTGTTTTTCCTTCTTACAGAAACATTGGTCTTCCTCACATCGCTACTTTGAGCCTTTCAGGTCTCACAATTGGACTACCAATATGGTTGTTTTCCACTCAGGTAATCTTAAATGCAGTAAGTGCTTCATTTGTAAGCACTCCCCCCCAAGAACATCAACCTCATGTTGATCCTTCGCCTTCTTCACCAGTAAGATTTTCCTCACCTTCTTCACTTGCAAGGTCTTCTTCTGTTTCATCTTCTTCGCCGAGTGAAAGCTCCAAAGATAGTAACTCGGTGAATAAGAAGAAGAAGAAAAGGAAGAATAATAAGAAGAAAAGTAAGCAAGGATCCACACTCCCAACCAATTCCAGACGTGTTGGAAAGAAACCAGTTACTATTGATCATGCTGGGAGTGTTGATGATGCCAAGAACACCCAAACAACCTGTAAGCCTAAGTACCCCTGTAGGATTTGCAAGGGTAGCCATCTTCTTAAGGATTGCCTTGGTCTATCCAAGGTTATAGAAGCATGGTCTACACACCCTCGCCAACCCATGTCGTCAGCCTCTAAACAACATGCTGATGACTTCCTGTCAACTAGTCACGATGTCGTTGGGAAAAAGAAAAGTCGAGTCAAGTTTCTGTGTATGTTATGAAAAGGGCGTCATCTAACTCATCTTTGCCCTCATATGGAAGAAGCCTCGAAATTCCTGGAAGACGTGACTATTTCACAACCTCGACTTCCAGCTGCTTATCAGAAGCTTACTCTCGACCCACCTTTAGTTGATGGAATGATCAATCCGGCCCCTTCGTTAGTTAATCTGGTTGATCAGAAAGTCAATCTAGTCATGTCCTCAGTTGAACCAGTTGACAAAGTGGTCGATTCGATTCCACCATCGGTCAATCCTACTCTCCCGTTAGAGAGTGAAACTCAAGTGGTTGATCCAATCCCATTTTCGGTCGATCCCACTCTCCCATTAGAGAGTGAAATCCAAGCGGTCAATCCGATCCCATCCTTAGTTAACCCCACTCTCCCTCCATAGAGTGAAGCCAAAGTGGTTGATTCGATCCCTTCCTCGGTGAATCCCACTCTCCCTCCAAAGAGTGAAACCCAAGCGATCGATATGTTTCCACCCATCGACCCCATCCTCCCCTTAGAGAATGCAACCCAAGCGGTCGATCTGATCTCGTCATTGGTCGATCCTACTCTCTTGCTCGAGAGTAAACCCGATACTGCTCACGTTTTTCTCGTTGATACGAAATCTATGGTGCCGGGGGGGATTCCTCCTTCTCCTGTGGAACCTCCTCCAAGTAATGAGGCCATCCATTTTGATTGGGGTGTGCTAATTGGACCTCGTCTTCCCTCTCACACTCCTTTCTAGATTACAGTGCAGGTTTGTGGTCCATTAGTATTTTGTCCTCTTTTGTTTAGCAAGCTTTGGTTTGTCCTCAGCTTGCGTGGGTTACGCAGAATCTGTTGGATTTTAACAGAAGAACTAGTCAACCTTTAGGGACCCTTCCTCAGTTTCCTGTAACCTTGGGTGGGAAAACTATTTTTATTGATGTCATGGTAGTCCAAGACCCCTTGGATTTCACTTTACTCCTTGGGAGAGATTATGTCTATGCCGTGAAAGCTATTGTGTCCACTCTTTTTCGTGTGATATCTTTCCTTCACGATGGAAGAATTGTGACTATTGATCAACTTTCATTCATCGGTCCTGATTGGATCACCTCCCTTAGTGGTTCTTATATGCAGATGATATCGCCCCTGCCACAGGTAAATTATGTGGCGTTGTCTTCCATGCCTTCGACTGTCGATGGCAATGAATTGGATTCGGTAGTTGACATGGTGACCTCTTCGGTAGGGCTATTGGAGTCTGACCTCCTTACCCCTCTCGCGACCCTCGACATGTGTTCCTTCCAGAGTGTGTTTCTTCCTTCAAATGAAGATCGAAGCCATGACCGAGTTTTGTCCCTTGACATGGTGTCCTTCCAGAGCATTGTCCTCTTGGAAGCTGTGATCAAGAAGAGATTTGAGCATGATTTTCTGATTTCAAGCTTGTTAAAAAATGAAACCAGCCTCGAGCATGATTTTCTGATTTCAAGCTCGTTAAAAAATGAAACTAGCTTTGAGCATGGTTTTCTGATTTCAAGTTCATTAAAAAATGAACCCAGCTATGAGGATAGTTTTTTGTGTCTCTGTGGCAACCTCGTTAAAAAATGAAAAAGAGGTTATGAGCATAGTTCTCATTTTTGTGTCAAGCTCATTAACAAATGAAACACTGGTATGGGGTTTATACCTAGAGTCACGAGCATAGTTCTTATCCTGTGTCAAGCTCATTAAAAAATGGAATATTTCCCCCCCTCTCATTTTGAGTCAAGTCCTTCGTCTAGAATTTGAAGTTTCATTTCATATACCTGTGCTGTTGGACAGAACAAAGCTTGGGGGGCAATACTTTCAGCATTTGGACTTCATGCTGAAGTAGAGCTGCTAGTTTCTTAAGCTGGGGGCTAAGTACCAACCATCCCTGTGTAATGCGTTGGGAAGTCCAAGCATAGTTTTCTATGGTTCAAGCTTGTGTAAAAATGAAACTACTTACCTCAAGCATAGTTTCCTTTGGTTCAAGCTTGCGTAAAAATGCAACCAAGTCCAAGCATAGTTTTGTTTTGTTTTAAAGCTTGCGTAAAAATGAAAACAATCCTGAGCTTAGTCTTTGTTCTTTCTCATGCTCGTAAATACATGAGAATAAGTTACCGAGCTTAGTCTTTGTTCTTTGTTGTGCTCGTAAATCAATGAGAATGTAACTGAGTATAATTTTATCACTTTTTCGGACTCGTAAAGGTTATACGAAAAATGAACCCTTTGGAGTTCCCTTTAAGCTCTTTTCCGACTCTCTAAACATGAAAATATTACCGAGCGATCTTGTTCTTTTCACACTTGTTAAAGTATTTGAAGAAAACGTATGTTGAGCGATAGTTTATCTCTTTTTCAGTCTCACCAAACTACTTTACGAAAAAGGAACTGGGAGAGTTCTCTTTAAGTGTTTTTCAGACTCTCAAAACATGAAAAACCTCTGAGTTTTCTTTCTTTGGACTTGTTAAACAAACATTGAAAGGCCCATATGGGACTGAACCACTCCTTCCTAGGGCTCGTTAAACATACTCCGAGGGACTCATCCAAAGCATGAGCTTACATTACAAGCATATGCTATCCTCCTCAAGCTTGTGTAAAAATAAAAAGGTACTCGCTAGTAATGGTGGGGGAAAAATTGGGAAAGAAATGTGTCTAAACCTGTATTCCATGGAAGAGTCGCTTTTAAACATGACACCCTTTCACTCACTTTGTGTCTAGGTTGGAAAATACTTGTCTCTTGATCATACTCCTTTATAAGATTACAAATTGGTCTGTGATCCCTGTTGTTGAGTCAGTGTTTCCAAGATAGTTGTCGTGTCGTCAATATGTTCAAAGAGAAGTTCAACCCTGAAATCCTTCTATTGCATCGGTCATTTCTGCAGTCCTTAAACCTTCTATTGCATCAACCATCCCTGAGTCAGTCCTAAATCATTTGTTACTCTGATCTACTTCAAATCTTGTTACCCATTTCGTGTCATTGATGTGAGATACATTAAGGCCCTTCTGTGATGAGTCTTTTCCTATCGACTTCAATTCATTATCCAGGAATTAGACTTAGTAACTAATTGGTACCTTGGAACTTGCATGCCTCAATGGCAAGTTTCCTCTCTTTCGACAATGGGTTTTCATTATTAACCCTTGATCAGGAGATTCCGCCGAGTGTTCGACTTCAACTCATTAATTCACATTCGTTGGATTGTACTAGTGTACCTTGGGAGTCATTGACATTAATGGTGATTTCCCCCTCACTTGTTAACGGTTCTCATCATTGACCGGTAATCAAGTGGTTTCTACCATGTTCGACTTCAACACATATAATCGCATGGTTAGATTCATGCTTAGAGTGGTGGAGATGAAGAACCTGAACCTTTTCTCACAGATTCAGGTTGTGTTGGAGTATATTCAGTTTGTACTATTGCATAGATCCACATTGTATGTCTCGTGGCTATGTTCAAATTTGAGTCTTCAACACATAGATCCACAGTGTATTTTGGTGGCTATGTTCAGATTTGAGTCATATTGGCATGGATCCACAGTGTATGTTTGGTGGCCATGGCCTGCGTTACTTGACATAGATATTTGCATGTCGGCATTTATGCTTTGAGTCATTTGTATTCTGAATATGGGAATGCCTACCTCAACGACGATATATTATTGTACTGTATTTCCTTGTTTGTTGGCAGGTTTCCGACCGACGTGTTCCTTGTTCCCTACACACACTCGACAAAGTATTTCAGCTATCACTCTGTTCTAACTTCATACTTTGGGGGGCTCTCTGTCACACATTATTTTCATCACCCTTATGACCGTTAATGATGTAAACCTATTTGTTGCCTTCAGAGGGGTCAGTGGCCTGATTTCCTGAAGAAAGAAGGGAGAAGAACTTTTCATTGAGAGAAGAAGTTGTGTTTTCCTCTGTAAAAACCCTATTTTGGAGGATTTCCGTGGGCTGCACCATAGCTAGGGTGCGGAAATGCCTAATTTCAGCAGGCTGCACTATATATAGGACGTGGAATTTTCGCAGGCTGCACTATAGCTAGGTCGCAGTGGTCTTCGTACGTTGGAAAAATGGTCATTTTCTCGATGCTTCTAGAAGGAGAAGCTTCTATGGTGAGGTGGCCTCCGAATGGTTTGGATCTTAATCACTTTCATGATTTAGTGGGATCATCCTAATATCCTCACCTTATCCTCTTCAACTTATAAAAGGAGAGGAGCTCTTATGGAGAAAGTTAGTTGGATTTGGCTTGGAATTATTAGCTTGGTTAGAGTGGCTTTGATCTTTGCTTTGTTAAGATAGATTGTGAGTAGCTATCAGATCCATGTTCTTAGAATCCTTGGAGAAAGAAGTGTGTGGGAAGCAAAGAACTATTGGAAGGAACCTTATGACATCAAGGCATCTGGTTGTAATCTCTCTTCCTATTATTAATATAATACAGTGACATGTTTCTTTCCCATAGAATTATCTTTATTTTATTGCATAATTCCTTGATCATATGCATAGGTTTTCATTGAATATACTTCTACTGCCTTCACTTTGGTTGGTTTGTGTCTCACTGCAGGATGAGTATCGCAAGAGCACCGGAGCGAAACATGAACAACAAAGACATAAGGAAGTGACATTTAAAGGTATGTCTATCATCTTTTGTTCGGTAGTAAATTTGATGATTAGAGCCTAGGGAAAGTGCCATGTCTTGTCGTGTTTTGTTCTAGATCTAGGTGGATCTAGGGGGATTAGTCTATGTCCATATTCACTGATTTACCCGACAACACCCAGTTACAGAGATGTAAATTGTGTTGTTCCTTGCTTCCTGACTAGAGGAAGTTGTAGGAGATTTTCCTGAGTTTTTCCAGAACAGAAATGGGGATAGTTGTGAGGGCCATCCAGTAGATTGGTTGTCCTTCAATAACGGATTTTATAAGTGTATAACGACCTCCAATTGTAAGCCAGCTATTGCACCAATGGCCAATTTTTTTCGCCACCTTTGTGACAAGCCAGTCCCAATCAGAAGCTCTATAGCGATTTGCTTTAATGAAATAGCCAAGATATTTGAAGCCTGTTGATAGATGTACAAAGGTATGGGGAAATATGGCTTTCAAATGGTCCAGATTTTGTTCTTGTACATTGGCAAAATGAAAGGTTGACTTAGTCCAGTTAATCTAAAGGCCAAAGGCAGAGCATAAAGACTTTAGGAGGTCAGAGATTTCAATCCATTCAGTCAAGGTGGAAGATGTCATAACGAGGACGTCGTTGACAAAAAAGAGATGCAAGATTTTAACTAACCTTGAGACTTTTATCCCTGAGAGTTTTCCACCGGCTTGAATGTTTTTGAGAAGGAGACTAAGACCTTCCATGGCTAGGAAGAAAAGGAGCAGGGAAAGGGGGCAGCCATGCCAAAGGCCTCTACCACTATGGAAGAAAGTGGATGGTTCTCCGTTAACGAGCACTGCAAAGTTATCACTGGTGACGCATCCCATGATCCACTTTATAAGCTTTTGGATGAAGCCGAACTGGATTAAGATTAGTCTCAGGAAGTTCCAGTGTATACGGTCAAATGATTTTTTAAGATCAAGCTTGAGGATTAGTGTTGGAGTATTTTTTTGCTTGATGTTGTGTAAGAATTATTGTGCGGCGCCAATGGAATCTAGGATTTGGTGCCCCTTTAAAAAACCTAGCTGTTTTGCAGACAAGGTTCGGGAGAGTATGGGTTTGATTCTGTTTGCTATAATCCTTGAGAGGAGCTTATAACATAGATTGCATAGGGAAATCGGTCTATAGTCACCAAAGTTAGCTGGATGGTTTTCTTTTGGAATAAGTGTTAGAAAAGTGGAGTTTACAGCCCCAGTAACCTTACCATGTTGTCTGGAGTCTACAACAAAATCCAGGAGATCTGTCCCAATCAAATCGAAAAAGAGTAAATAGAATTCCACGGTCCAGTCATCTGGCCCCAGGCTTTTGTCAGTATTGAATGATTTTAATGCTAAAATAACCTTCTAAAGTGTACAAGGGTTGTCCAAGTTGGCCGAGTCTTATAATGTGACTGTGCGCGGGTATAGTTGTGCCACTTGAACCTGTTCCTGTAGGGTTGGATGTTGATTTGCCTCATAAAAATATTTAAAGAATTGTGTGGCAACATCCTTAATATCTTGCTATCCGCAATGGAGTGTACCAAATTCGTCCATGTTGTCCCAAATATGTTTTTTATTTCTGGAGTTGCTAGGGAATCGATGGAAATATTTATTGTTTAGATTGTCACACTGTATCCATTTAATCTTACATCGCTGCCTCCATAGTGCCTCATCTGTGAGCATAATATTGTTCCTCTCTAATTCAAAGAGTTTTAATTGTTGTTGTTTGAGCCTGGCATTCATGTCCCGAGGGTCAATGAATTGTAGATCCTTGATGTTGAGCTCCAGCAGCTGTAACCGGTGAAGAGGGTTTCTCCTATGTTGTTTTGCCCAAATTTTTACCTGCAATTTAAGCTGTTTTAGCTTCCAAGTGAAGCGCCGTTGTATTCTTGGTTCTCTAAAAAAGATGGGATTGCTCCAAACCTCATGGAAAATGGTATTGAAGCCTTCCTCAACAAGCCAACAAGATTTGAGTTTGAAAGGGATAGATGGACGCACTACAGGTGTTCCAAATTGTAAGAGGATCGGGGCATGATCTGAGATAAAGGGTGAGTCCAGCCATGTTTTAATCCTGTCATCCACTGAGATTAAAATTTCTGAAATTTAAAAGCGATCAAGTCGCTTGGAGATGGACGCTAATCCTTCTCTGCCATTGCGCCAGGTGGGAGTCAGGACATCCGGGTGAAGATCGATCAAGTCATTTGCCAAGAAAAGAGTATTATAAAAATTGGCCAGTGGGTCCAGGGCCGCAGAGGATCCCTAGATTTCTCCCGTGCTTGTTGTGAGATTGAGATCTCCTGCGATAATGAGATCATTGAGGTCGAGTAGACCATTGGATTCAATTTTTTCCCATAAGTGTTTTCAGTGGGTGCAAGGGGCGTAGCTGTTGAGGAAATTGAGTGGCTGGTTGTTCCAACAACCTATACCAGAGGGTAAAATCCCTCCACAACTCAAGTAGGGAGCTAAATCAAAATTTGTGGAGTCCCATGGAACAAATAGACCACCCGAGCTGCCCAAAGAGTTGACAGAACAAGTATGCCAATCGGGTCGAAAGATGTTGAGGAATGCTCTTGCTTTTCTCCCATCTACTAGAGTTTCTTGAATGAAAATGATATCTAGAGAGTACCGAGAGAGGAGTCTCCTGAAGGCGAAGGTTTTTAGGCCCCCCCCCCTACCCCTTTAATATTGAGGGAGAGGAGGATCATTATTTTGAACATGCTAGGGCTTTAATGCCTCTAAGCGCCCCAGAGTTAGTAAGTTGTGGAGTAGAATCTATGGAGGAAGATTGTGCGTGAACCTATAGATTAGCACAAAATAATTGGGCCATGGGGAGTCAAGGGATAAGTAACAGGTTGCAATTTTCATTGATAATGACCAGTCGTGTGGAATAAACAAAGAACAAAGGGAAATCAACCGCTGCCAGTTTAAAACATCGCGTCAATATAAGAAAATAGCTTTGATAATTATATCGGGGCAAAGGAAATACACTTAGTATTAAGGTACTTCCAATTTCTAAGTTAGGGAATTACTACCAACATACTTAAGTCACGACATTAAACATTTATTAAAAGGGTTAAGAGAGTTATAAAGAATTAACAAGTGTTGCATGGCAGCGTAGTCCTTGCCTATAACATTGCACCAAGATTTATAGTAATTTATATAATGCTATAACACTTTTTACTTAAAGAATAGTATAAACAATTATTTAAATTTTATTCAATATTATTTTTAATGTTTTTAAATGTAAATTTGGAATTTTGATTTTGTTTATGATAATAAAGGTTTGTACCTAGAAATTTATCCTTCTTGACTCTAGAGTTAAAATGGATATATGCTTGTTTTGTTAAATTTTATTCAATTAATTATTCAATTTTTTATTTTTATTTTTCATTTTTTTATGTCTAGCCTGTAATGTGATATACATTTTGCACCCAACACTTCCGTGATATACATTTTGCACCCAACAATTACGGAGTCACGGGTTGGCGGAGTTGCGGGTTCACATTTTTCATTTTTCATTTTTCATGTCCACCTTGTTCTGTGATATACATTTTGCACCCAACACTTTTGTGATATACATTTTGCACCCAACAATTACGGAGTTGCGGGTTGCAGATTCGCGGGTTCATATTTATAGTCATGCTTATGTATCACGAGTCCGACCCATGACCACAACATGAGATTTAGAACTTTATAGAATATTATAACATTGTACCAAGATTTATAGTAATTCATATAATGCTATACCACTTTTTATTTAAAGAATAGTATAAATAATTATTTAAATTTTATTCAATAATATTTTTAATGTTTTTAAATGTAAATTAGGAATTTTGGAAATTTGATTTTGTTTATGATGATGATGATGATGATGGTTAACGTCCACTAAGACCGAATTGGTCTATCAGACCTTAAGAGGGTAAGTGATTACTTGTGATTCTTTAGAATTTTGTTTCTGTGCTCGAAAAGCATTAAGAGAAGCTTTCCAAGATCACCATACTTTTGTTGAGTTAAGAGG
>ML820184.1:48068-68434 GCA_009831015.1 Picea engelmannii
TATATTATTTTAAGTCTACTCAATCAAAAGGAAAAGATACTGAAGTGTATTATTTAATTTTTTGGGAAAAAAAGGGGTTATCGTAAATTATGGATGATACCAAACTGGACAATTTTAAAACAACGAAAGGAAGATTTACTTATAAAGGTTGTCAAAATTTATGTTACGAGTTTTCGACATTAAATGGGAGTATTCAGGGAAGATAGGTTAACATCGTTATCAGTTTGGACCATAATGCAAATTACATGAATATTGACTTGACAAATCAATTATTAATTCCAGATCTGGATATAATTGAAAAGGAAGAGTACTTTCAAATTAAGGAGTTACAAGTGACGATTGATGAATATGAGTATATATCTCAATTCTATGTTACAAATGTGTGTAAAGAAGAAATTGACATTGTCATCCGATTACCTTGGTTTAAAAATCTAGGTACCTTCATCCTAAACACGGAGAAAAAATATGTGACGTTTCCCCATAAGAAGAAGATGATGACACTTCAAGACACTACTATGAGGTCAAAATCAATAATACCTACATCAAAATACTTTAAACATATCTCAGAGGTGATCCTTCAAAAAAATAAAAAGTCAATATCAAATATGCAATTTTTTTTTGACGAAGTTATCAAGGACAAACACAAAGAAATTTCTTGTTTAAAGGAACACAATAAAAAACTACTTAAACATATCAAGAAGTAAAAGGATTGAAAACCATATGTTTAGAAGTTGGAACAAGAGAATCAAGATCTCGAGAAGAACCTATCGAAAAAAAAATGAAGAAAATTCTTGTTTGAAAAACCTCAATCATGGGCTACTAGAACAAATCAGAAAGTTGAAAGAAGAGAAACTTGAAAATACAAACATTAAAGCTTAAGAATATGTTGATCCAATTGAATAAAATACATATAAGGATGTTGGACTACAAACGATAGGAACTCCAAGTGTACGTACTAACAAAAGTTCGTCAATTAACCAATCAACATCAATGCGTGAAGAAAATCGTATATTGAAATTAAACCAAGAAAACACTACAAGCATGATGAGGGAAAATAATGTTATAAGAACTCCTTATCGAGATCCAAACCATAAAAGTAGATATCTTAAACAATCAGAGTATCACTATCACTTAGGCTGGGAACGTCGAACTTATCATCAGAAAAATATTGATACCAACGCAATTTAGTCTCATGATAACCACTCATCGTGGAAGAGCAACGTTTCACAAAAGATTGAATTAGGATGGTCCGATCCTTTCACAATTCAACAGTTTTGTTCAACTCTTCGTCATTCATATTGTCTCGTATCGTCAATCCTAACCACACCAAAAATAGAGAATCATGCGAAGACATTGCGAGCTAGAACGAAGTCATATGCCTCTCCATAAACATGTTTCGAGGACAAAGCATTTTTAAAGAGGAAGACTATGTAACGAACATAAATATATAAAATATATTATAGATATAAATAAATAATCATTGAATAATAATAATTAATACATCATAATGAAAATACATGTCTTATCCAAAATACATCTCTATTAATGAAAGGGCACCCCTACATAGGTATATATGGTCCTCATTGTCATTGGAATCAATCATCTCATTCTTATACATTTTTACTCAATATAATATTATTTCATCCTAAATGGATTGCCTTATTTTATCCTACTTAAATTGGATATTCTTATAATTGTCAAAAAAGTTTATTTGTCACACTCTTTGCTCCATATATAGAGCTTCATAAGGTCTTGATAAGGTTATCAATTACACCGCGACCAATGTATAACTCCTCATTATAGGCTCTAGTACCTCTCCATATCTCTATTAGATCCTCCCTATGACTAAATATGGATTTAGAATATATATTCTCACCCTCCTATTGAACCTTATAACTTCTTCTTTCTTATTCATTACTCTACACTTCTATTTTTTCTAAGTATGTTTCCCTCCCATAATCTTCATTGTCATATCTTACTTCCATGAGTTATACTTTTTCCATAGTTGTGTAATTCTATCATATTCGCAGGTTGGCGGACTTGCGGACTCACGGTCTGTCACTTTTCTTCTTTAAACCGCTTCCCAACACACAATTTATTTTCTCATTCTCAGACTCGTGGACTCACAATCCCTTTTCTTTTGTATTTCTCTTCTTCACAAGTCTGTCTAATAAGTATCCATACTTAGCCATTTTTCTTATCACAACAGACTTGTAGACTCACATTTTCTTTTAAAATCTTCCACTCTGCCACCCCATTGTGACATGTCCCTCCTCTTTCACAGTTCTCGAGTCATATTAAATGTTAATTCTACGAACTCAACTGCTAAATTAAATTCTGAAAAAGGTTGTTATTAATGATGTTTCTATCGAGGCAAATTTCATTTGTTTCAGGTTAATGTTTTTTTTTTGAGTAAAAAAGAGCAGAGCCTAATATATTAACTTTAAAAAAAAAAAGGGAAGCCATATACATCTTGTCTGCCAACTGTCTCGCTGGGTAAGCAGAAACCGAGATAGCTGGCTATCTATGAAGTCTGTGAGAAGGAAGGACTACCTGCCATTTGTCTTGCCCGAAGGAAACCAAGACATTTGGCATCCATAGGTCTGAGAAAAAACCTTGAGTCTTAGAGTTACAAAATAATGGCTCTTAGCCATGACTAACATAAGGGAAATAGAGGAAAGACTAAAACTATGAATTGTAACAATTACCCGATATCATCCATGTTGCCTTCACCATCCTTATCATTTGCCTTGGCTATCAGCATGAAGGGCTGAGCACACGTTGGACAGGGCTGACCTGGCAGTGTGTTGGAGTAGGCATTGTAGAGCAAGTCGACTCGTTGGCTTATGAGACTGGTGAGGTGGATTAAGTCCTCCACCAAGCTCCTTAAATCAAATATTAACTTCAGGTGGTTCGGGTGGAGGAGTGGCAGTTGGACACGCCCTTCCTCTTGCATGACAGAAAGAGGACGTGGCATAGGATCTGTGCCACCCTCCCTAACCAGACTATCTCCTATCCATGCGCCTTCCGGGCCAGGTGCCTCAACCTCGGCTGACTCGTTTCTTCCCAGGTCTCCTGTTGGAGGGATCTCTTCTGCACCTTCAGTCGACTCTGCGTCCATTTCTTCCAAAACCTCTTTAATGATGTATCAGGGGGGGAAATCTTCCAATTGGGCTTCTTCTTTGTGAGAGCTGTGATGATCCTTAGTGGCCCTTTTGGTAGTTTCCCCTGGAAAACATGTTGGCAGGTTCCGGTTGGCTAGAAATGTGAAGAGCAGGTGTTTTGGGGGGACTTCAATGGGTTTGTCCAAGATAATTTCGTTGATGTAGGCCATGGTAGGCATTCCAGGCCTCCTATTTTTCCAAGCGAGCTGCGTCTGTGCCATAGACAGCGCCCGCTCAAAATTTTGCTGTCTCTTTCGACTTGCAGTCAAAGCATACCAAGCAGCCCCTCTGCGGGGCTTACCTCATTCCCGCGACATGTGGAGGTGCCAAACAGTGGCCCTAGCAGCAATTAGGCAACTACAATTAAACCAGAGCTCAGGGATGCCTAAATTCTGTGACTCCAACTCGAAATGAGCCCCTTCCTTTCCAAAATCAGATAAATTCATGAGGAGTAATGTGACCAGACCCACCATTAAGGCCATCTGCTGAGTGCTCTGTGATTCCATGCCCTTCACGTGCGTGAGAAGTCTTGGCTCATCGACCTAGCTGATCCGGCTTGCTCCCACCCTTAATGGTGAGGGGATGGAAGCCGGTGGCCTGTATTTAAGGCCCGGCCAAACACTGTACCACGTGGCTCCTCTGTGTGAGGTGGCACCCCATCCGGGGTTGGGTAGTCCTTTTTGGAAAGGCATTGACACTGGGTGGAGAGTTCTATAATTTTCGAGATGTGAGGATCCCAGTAGATGCTTTCCCTCTCCGTTGTTACCCCTTCATTTGCTAAGCAATCCAATAGACTTCTTGCGTGCCTTTTCACATGAGAGGGTATGATACTAAGATTGGGTCTGATTAAGGCACCAAATTCCTCTAGTAGTCCCGACAGTCTCCAACTAGGCGAGATTTTCCTTGGATGTTCCCCGTGTAGAATCTTAGTAATTAGCTGGATGATGATTTGAGAGTCCCCTTCCAAAATGATATTTTGGAAGTGGTTGTTAATTGCTGCTTGTATGCCTTAGAGTAGGCCAGTTAGTTTAGCGACATTGTTTGTGCTATCCCCAATAAAGCCCGCCACAAGGCAGAGGATTTGGTCGTCTGAGTTTCTGAGGGTGGCTCCAAATCCGGCTGGTCCCATATTTCCTTTGGAAGCCCCATCAAATTTGACCTTTATAAATCTTACTGGAGGGGGGGACCAGGTAGTTGGGCTACTTCTTCGGTGATTGATTGAATTTACCACAGGCTGATTATTCAAGCTAAGCCACCAGTGCTAAAAAATGCATTGCTCCTCCGGATCGCATTTCACATCCTCTTGCTTCCAAGTTTTACTTTAGATTGTTTCCTGTATGATCTTGTTTATTTGTCCCCATATTAGGTCCAAAGTGGATGCCTTGGAGTGGAAGATTCTTTTATTCTGTTCCTTCCAGATTTGCCAGAGAGTGAATCCTGGGAGTAGTAGCCAAATGTGGGAAAGAATGGGATTTTTAAAGAAGAGAAAGTCCCAATTTTCGATTGTCTCTCTAATGCTATTCCCTTTCTGGTTCATTTTGCACATTGCTTGAGTCCCTTGGTCCTAAATCCACTGGCTGAAAGGACATCTATTAAAAATATGTTCCAGGGTTTCCTCTTGTTGTTGACATAAGGGGTAGATTGATGGCCCAATGAAGCCTCTTTTCCATAGATTATCCCAAGTGAGGATACAGTTATGGACGATGAGCCATAGAAAGGTTGAAACCTTTGGCCAGAGGAAGGGACTCCAAACATTATTCCAGATATTCTCCTTGTCATGATTCTGGTGATCACCTTGCAGATAGTAGGCTTCTTTGACTGAAAAGTTACCTGCAGTGGAGTGCCCCCATCTCAGAATGTTCGGGCCTCCTCGTGTGGGGATTTTCTTGTGGCTGGCATAGTGCTGCTAGATGTGAAGATCCGAGCTCTCTGGGATCTGTAGCTCCTGGGTGGAAGTCCTCCATTTTCACCAAGGCATAGTTCCTTCTACAGGTCGCTAGAGATCCTTTACATGCTGAAAGGTGTCCAGGTGAAGCAATTTCCTGAGGGGCCTTAGCTCCTCTATTTGATCCAAAGGTTTTTGTTGTTGCCATGAGTCCTGCCAGAAAAGTGCACTCTCCCCATTTTGAATCTCCCAGAAGGCGTGTTTTTGAACCAAATCTCTATTTTTCCAGGCTGTGTTCCATATGTTGGATCCCTGAATCTGGTCGTTGTGATGGATGATTTTATCTGCATTCATGGTTGAAGCATACTTTTGTTTCCAAATTTGTGCCCAGAGTGTAGTGGGGGCCTTTAACCATCTCCACCACATTTTAGCTCCCATGACTTGGTTGAGTTTCCATGGGTCTCGAAGTCCTAGCTCTCCCCACGCTTTGGGCTTGCATAGCTTGTCCCAGCCAACTAATGCCCATTTCTTGTTCGGTTGGTGTCCATGCCAAAGGAAGTTTCTCTGGAGGTTTCAAATGGATTTGATGACCTGTTTAGGTGCTGCTAGGGCTGTAAATATGTAAGTAGGCAGGGATTGCAGAACTAACTTAAGAAGCACCAACCTTGCTGCAATGTTGAGGGTTCTAAAGGTCCAGTTGTTAAGCCTATTGGAGGTGGAGAAAAGCAGGCTTTCCCAAGAGATGGATCTTGCTGGAGCTCTTGTGAGGGGAATGCCTAGGTAGTTGGACAGAAGGGAGATCTTGGGTATGCCCAAGAGTCTTGAGATATGATTCTGAACCACTATCGGAGTGTTAAAAAAGTAGATTTTGGATTTGTAAAGGTTGAGGGCCATTGATCCAGGTGGATATCGGTGGCCACCCACCTTTTCCAACTGGCTCAAAACAATTTTCTGGCAATTTTGGCAATTTACTATTTTTAGCAGGTTTTAACTTCCGGGGCCATTTTGAGGGCCCAAATGAAGGTTTTTCAAGATTTAGGTTCTCAATAATAGTTGAGGGAATGATTGAGCCCCCAAAATGAATATCCTCAATGATACCTTTCCAACGAGCTATCACATGCCTAAAACAAAGATCGTATGCAAAAGTTACGACCCTGGGAAGTTGATGTACTCACTTACCCAAACAGGGCGCACATGACTTTTGGCGCTTCATCTCCTAGGGTTAGGTTTTTGGATGTCTAGGGTTTTTGGCATTCCTGCTTATTGTAAAAATGCCTTCAGAGCCTCATTGTAATCATCTTCTTGCGAATGCGAGTAGCCGTCACATCTCTTCTCAGAGATAAGATGCCACCATTCTAGCGAGTCTTTCACTCTGTATTTTTACAGTCTCTGTACATTTCTTTCATTAATAGAAATCGTGTATTATTGTACCTCTGTGTTTATGGTTGCATATTTGATATATTTATATTATATTATTGAATATTTGCGATATCTTTGTGCATTTCTTTATTATATCTCCGATCTCATTTCGTGCCGAAAATAATCCGGATCAGTGGTATCAGAGCAGGCTGTTCTTGATATTTTTTTTTTCAGTGCATGTTCCCGACGAGGTCCGAGTATAGCAAGTTGGGTCTTGAGCTTGTCTCTCTTGAAGA
Source organism: Picea engelmannii (assembly GCA_009831015.1). Lineage (NCBI taxonomy): Eukaryota > Viridiplantae > Streptophyta > Pinopsida > Pinales > Pinaceae > Picea > Picea engelmannii. The sequence continues at coordinate 54,773 of ML820184.1, forward strand.
CAATCATTCTCACACACCCAAGAAACCCTCAATGGCGGAAGAAAAGAAAAACGACGGAGCAGACGATCCTATCAATCTGTTGCTTGAGCAAGCTCTCACGTGACAGAGGGATGAAATGATGGAGAATTTTGCCTACATCCTTCAATGCCTGCCGATAGCATCAGGCACATCTTCATCAAGCGACCACTTTAGAGGCACCTCACCTTTCAAGGTACAAGTTAATTTTGATATTTCTGTATTTGAAGGACATATAGATGCATAAGCCCTAGAAAAATGGTTAACTCTGCTAGAAGGTTATTTCTCTGTTCACAATTTTTCTGACAAAGAAAAGATCACCTTCGCACTCCTTAAATCTCTCCCTCATGTCAAACATTGGTGGGAAACTTACTGGGAGAAAAGTTCCACAAAGGAGTCTGGAATATATGGGGCCGATCCCACTAGGGATTTTTTTGTGGATGCGGTAAAAGAATAGTATTACCCTGTTGGCAAATATGAGGACCGGTACATGAGATGGACCACACTGCGGCAAGAGAGGGGCCAAGCAGTTTCAAAGTTCACCAATACCTTCCATACCTTGTGCACCAAGCTGGGTATCAAAGACTCCGAGCGACATTTGGTTTTGAAAGATCGTGGGGTTCTACACAGATACATCCAGACTGAAATGGATTTTCTAGACATCTCATCACTCAGTGCTGCTTATCGATATGCTGTTAAAATAGAGCAGAGATTTAAGCACCAGAACAAACGGGAGTTCGGGTATGCAAATCTGAAACAACCAAAGTATGACAAAGACAACCCTAACAAACAGTCTTCTATAAACCAGTCCAAGACACAGGAAAAGAAGGGTCACGAGAAGACAAAGAAGGACACCGGAAAATGGTGCGAGTTCCACAAAATCCCCTGGCACAAAACCGATTAATGTCGCTCAAAACAATCATTGGTGGCTGAGATCAAAGAAAAAGAGCCGAACCCTGATTCAGAATTTGATTCTGAAAATAATGGTAAAGGACAAATCATTGACGCGGACCCCACTGCTATTGTCGCAACCGCAACAATTCAACCAGAAAAATCAACAGATCCTGAAGAGGGAGAGTGCATTTTTCATTCACAGATGTGGGTGAAGGGGACCCCGCTACATTTTATTGTTGATAGTGGAAGCCAGAAGAACCTCATCACAGCAGAGGTCGTCAAACCGTTGGGATTGTCGACAACACCACACACACAACCATACAACATCGGGTGGCTTCGCCAAGGATGAGATCTTCGTGTCAGCCAACAATGTCGATTGTCATATGGTATCCAACCCTTCAGGGATGAGGTATTATGTGATGTTTCCCCATTGGATGTCTGTGATGTTATCTTGGGCCAACCATATATGTGGAAGTGCCATGATGTTTATGAGTCTCGACCCCGTAGTGTCATTGTTACTTTGGGGGGTCATCTCTATAGAATACCAGAGGTATTTCCGACTACTGTTCCACCAAAAAAGTGCCACAAGGTAGTATCTCATATTGCAAAATTTAGCTTCTTCACAATCTGTTCAAAAGGGGAATAGAAGGACATTGGAACCACTACAACCTCTCCCCAAGCACCTTCTATCCAACAGAAGCAGGTCGACAAGGTTGCAGCAAAGTGAAAAGATTCCTTCTACACATTGTACTCTCATGTAGCCCGACTTGTTGAACAGCCTCAACCTCAACAGGTTCATAACAGACTTCCACAAACTGAGCAACATGATGTCTCCAGCAAGGCAAGCAACTCACCAAGATGCAGATTCAACAAATGTTTTTCCCTCTCCCCCGGGAACTCAACGCAATGGAGACCATTGCTTCCTAAGGAGGGAGGATTGATCCAGGTGGATATCGGTGGCCACCCACCTTTTCCAAATGGCTCAAAACAATTTTTTGGCAATTTTGGCAATTTACTATTTTTAGCAGGTTTTAACTTCTGAGGCCATTTTGAGGGCCCAAATGAAGGTTTTTCAAGATTGAGGTTCTCAATGATAGCCAAAAGCATTATTGATCCCCCAAAATTAATCTCCTCGATGATACCTTTCCAACGAGCTATCACGCGCCTAAAACGGAGATCATATGCAAAAGTTGTGACCCCGGGAAGTTGATGTACTCACTTACCCAAACGGGGTCCACATGACTTTTAGCACTTCATCTCCTAGGGTTAGGTTTTTGGATGTCTAGGGTTTTTGGCATTCCTACTTATTGTAAAAAGGCCTTCAGAGCCTCATTGTAATCATCTTCTTGCGAATGCGAGTAGCCGTCACATCTCTTCTCAGAGATAAGCTGCCACCATTCTAGCGAGTCTTTCACTCTGATTTTTACAGTGTCTGTACATTTCTTTCATTAATAGAAATCGTGTATTATTGTACCTCTGTGTTTATGGTTGCATCTCTGATATATTTCTATTATATTATTGAATATCTGTGATATCTTTGTGCATTTATTTATTATATCTCTGATCTCATTTCGTGCCGAAAATAATCCGGATCAACCATGCCTAAAGCTTCTACAAAGTCAGAGAGGGTGGAGTTAAGCTTGAAGGCTTCCCGTGTGGTGGGGGTGTTCATGAGGAGGGTGTCATCTATGAATTGGCTATGCGAGGGTGCTGGCTGAATATTGTGTAAGAGTAGGCCTTTAAGGGAGCCTTCCAGTACTACTGTCTTGATGTAACGTCCTAGGCCTTCCGCCATGAGAATGAAGAGGAAGGGCGAAAGAGGGTCTCCTTGTCTTATGCCCCTGGAAGGAGTGAAGGGTTGGGAGGGTACCCCATTTAACAGGATAGAGAAAAAGGTTGACAAGGTTAGTTCCATGATCCAGTTTACCTAGTGATGGTCAAATCCAAAGGCTTCTAGCATAGAGCGAAGGTACTGCCAGCTGACTCTATCAAAATCTTTTGAAAGATCGAGTTTAATAAGCATACCTGGGGTTTTAGTCGTCTTGAGAGAGTGGATTACCTCGTGAGATAGAATGACACTGTCCATGATTTGTCATCCTTCTACATAGCTTTCTTGTTCCTTGGAGATGATGAAGGGTAGGATTATCTTGAGACGAGTAGCAATCACCTTTGTAATGATTTTGTATATGAAATTGCAGAGTGCAATTGGTCTGTATTGCTTGGGATGAGTCACCCTTTCCTCCTTCAGAATTAGAGTGAGGAAAGTTGCATTAAGGGCTAATAAGACTTGACCGGAGGTTCGATATTCCTCCACGACCTACATGACCTCTTCCTTGATTAGATCCCAACAATGTTGGAAGCAGTCAGTGGTGAAACCATCTGAGCCGGGTGCCTTGCCTGGAGGCATTCCTTTAACTGCCTGATCCACTTCTTCCTGAGTAATGGGTCTCATTAGTGCTTCATTCTATTTTGGAGTAAAAAGGGAGGGTATATACCTAGTTACCCTCTGAATTGCTGTCGTTCTGTCCCCGTTGGTTTCCGTTAGGATATCTTTGTAGTAGGTGTTTAACTCTTCAGCTAATTGGGTGTGTTCCTTGATTGGGTTTCCTTGGGCATCTTCTAGATGCATTATTATATTGATGTAGCGGCGGTGCACCATGGCTCTATGGAATAATTTTGTGTCCCTCTCACCCTCTTTGAGCCACTGGACTCAGGATTTCTGTCTCCACAAAATTTCCTCTTGTTTTTTCCTTTTCTCCAAATTGGCTTGGAGCTCTGCTTCCTCCTTCATTAGGTCTACTATTCTGATCCCTGAAATGAAGATTTCCTGTAGCTCTACTAACCTGTTTTCAATAGCCTGCATGCTTTGAAATATATTTCCAAAAGTTTGCTTGTTCCAGAGCTTCAACGAGGTTTTGAAAATTTTAAGACGCTGCTGGAATTTGTACATGCAGGTGCCATGGTCTATTTCTGCTTGGGCCCACCAAGACTTTGCGAGATGATGAAAGTCTGGGTGTGATATCCAGAATTTCTCAAATCGAAAGGGTTTGTGTTGAGGTGCGGTCCTTGTTTCCAGGCAGAAGGTGACCGACCAATGGTCTGATCCTGCTCTTGGGAGAATGAGGCTCTCCATGTTCAGATCCATTTCTAGTATTTTTTCTACTACAAGGAAGCGATCCAAACGGTAGGTCACCTGCTGGTCCCCCGATCTGCGGTTGGACCAGGTGAAGTTTCCATTGTGATTTTCTATGTCTACTAGATTTAGCGAATCTATGAGGGTTTTGAACTTACCACTGTCTGGATCTAGTCGCTTAGTTCCACCTTTTTTCTCCTCTAGCATCAAGATCATGTTGAAGTCCTCACCTAAGATCTAGTTGGGTTTACTCAACATGGTTTTGATATGAGCTATTCACTTCATGAGATTGTCCTTGTCCTGCTGACTCCGAGGTCCATAAATGTTTGTGATGTCACCTTCCTGAGCTGACCCTATGATTGTTAAATGGGTTGTGAGTGTACTAATGGTAGAGAAAGGTTCACTTAGGGTGATAGTGTTGGGGTTCCATAAGATGGCTAGTCCTCCTGATGCTCCTGTGGAGTTGGTGTGTATGGATTCACACCCTCGCCAGCTTCTCTGGAATATGGTTTCCGCTTCCCTTCCAGCACATTTTGTCTCCTGTAGCAACAAGATGTCTGGATTTTCTGCTCGGATTGAGTCTCATAGGATCCTTTGTTTGGATCTACCGTTAAGTCCCCTAATTTTGTAGGTGATGATCTTCATCATAATGGTTGTTGGGTTGGGTGGAGGTATCCCTCCGAGAGTTTTTGGATCTGCTCAGAATTTGAGCATGAGGTTTCCTGCCTCCTTGATAAGCTGTTGGGCTGACTTCCATCCTCTTCTTTTGTTTTCTCGGGGTATTTTCTTTGAATATGAGCTTGGGTCTATGGCTATACCCAGCCTGGCTATGGATCCTACAGTGAAGTCAAGAAAAACTTTATGGACTTTGCGGAGCTGCTCTTCGGGGAGGGCTTTCAGATCCTTTTGATTGAGAGCTTCTTCCAATTTTTCAAGATCTATGCCTACTAGGTCACGGTCATCCAACTGCATGTGGATGTCTGTATCTATGGCACCTCTCTCTTCTGGGTTGGCCTCCGTATTTTGTACCGATGAAGGTGTAGCTTAGTTCTTCCCTTTTGCCTATTGTTTTTCTTTGTGCGGATCTTGGATTTCTTCATCTCTCGATAGTTGGTTCAGGATCTCATAGGATTTTTTGGTTGGGACTCTGGGGCTGGGATCTGGATGCTGTTTCTTTGGAGGGTTTTTCCTTCTGCCTGTGACCGTGGTGAATCCATCTTTCTGCTTGGCTTCATTGGCTTTGGTTTCTTGGATATTTAATGGACAATCCCTGAAGAGGTGACCATGCTCATGACATTTCATGCAGTGGAAAGGAATGTGTTCATAATACAACGTTTGTTGCTAGTCCTCGTCTTAATATTCCAGAGTGACAGATCCATGAAGAGCTTTGGAGATGTCCATGTATACACAGATTCAGACATATGAAGTGTATTTTATTTTCCTTGTGGCCTCCGATGCTTTGACATAGTGCCCCACTGTGTTTCCTATTCCCATGAGGATTTACTCTAACCAAAACTCCTGGGGCAAAGAGTAAAGTCGTATCCAGACTGGAGCCATTGTAAAATCTTCCTTGTCCGGGCTAAATCTATTCGTCCAGAAGCGTAGAAAAATCCCAACCGAGTTGTAGAAGTATGGCCCATTTTCAAATATTTTGTCCTTATCTTCCAAGTTGTACAGGATGATTGTGAAAAAGCCTTTGGAGCTTATCTCAACCTCGTAATCTCCTTTAGGGTTCCACTAGTGTTTGATCCAACGAGTTAGGTCACATTTAGATGGACATAATCCTAGGAACTTGCCTATGAGGGCATGCTCTCGCATGAACTGAGTGTGTTCACCCACTCTTGTTGAGCTGATGAGATATCTTGGGGGTTTATCAGATTGCACGATGCATTTTCCTGGATCCCAGCCACAAGGTGCTTTTGGATGGGATGTTCCTACTTCCACATCCATCTCTTTCCATAACCCTTGTTCTCTGGCTAGGAGTTGGTCTCGTAGCTATGGCGACGACTCGAAGGAGGGACGCTTTGCTCTTGTGCCCACCCTATCATTGGCGGATATGTTGCTGTATGAGGGGGGTTGCCCCCCCTCCGTCAGACTCATTCTGACTGATCAAACTTTGGGTCTGCCTATTACAGATCATATCAGACAGAAGGTGTCATGGCAGATAGTTATATTCATGCAACAAGTGTGCAGGGGAAGCGTTGCAAAGTGCTCTATTTCAGGTTAATGTTATCATCAAGGATCTAATGTAAAAGATGATTTCATTGTTCTGAGCAGCATTACAGAGAAGTCTGTCAACCTGTTGAAGATGGCCGAAAGAAGACAATATTTCTGTAGGGATACCTTGAATCTATTCACTAGAGAAGATCACAATTACCATTTATCGAGGGCATATTCGTATTATTCAACGTTACCAGACAAAGATAATAATAAAGTTTGGACATCAGGAATAGCTCTCGCGGGTTGTGTCCCTGAGGTTTTTGAGTGCAAAGATATTATCACCTGGTGCATTGATAAATTTGTCCATAATAGAAGAACCATTCCACTACAAAGCGACTCCCTTGTTTCGTTGGCACCTTCGATCTTAAAAAAAATGTTAAAGTTACCAGAGCCAAACTTAACGTACAAAAGAGAAGATGCCAGAAGTCTTTTTAGAGGGAGAATAATGGAATTGATCTCTTGCAAGAATATTTACAAGACCCTACTACAATGTCGGAAGACCTATCCAGAATCCAAGTTAGTTCTTTAAAGGACCCTTATCGATAAATTGCTTGGTTATTTACTAGAGTTACTGGTCATGATTCTACAACAAGTATTCCCTGGTTTTATATTTTACAGTTCATGAGAATGTTGTTTTCGATTGGGAAAAAATCATATCGAATGAAATTTATGCACAGTTAATGAACTTCAGAAGTGAGAAAAATTTCTACATGGCATCTTATCTGGTATTTGCTATCACACACTGTCATATATTTAAAGGTTTGAGTGTTGGAAAAAGGGCAGATTTAAAAATTGACCATGTGACCATGTGGTATCAAGCTCTCTGGAGACAGAAAGTTATCCATTATTTTTATGAAGTTTACAATGATTTTGTCTCTAAATTTAAGAAATTAATCTTTGGAGAAGATACTTCCAAGATTTCATTGGAGGCATCCAACTTTTTGGATAGAAAGGAAATTATGGAGAAAATTGATAATTACAACATCATTAGGATTTTTCGTTCTCATGGAAAGCTTATATTTCTTCCTAATCATGTGCCATAAAGTTATTTTCATAGAAGTGGCGAGGCAATATAAGTTTTGGTCTCATGCTTTTTATGAAATAAGAAAAAAACAATTTATTCATCTACCTTGGAGAGTTGGTGAAATTCTCTTGAGAGGAATTTCCAAAATTGATGAATATGCCTTGTACTTTGACTAGTTTAATTTGAAGTTCGCAGAAGAAATCAAAGGGTTTGACCCTAACCATTTTTTCTATAACCACATGGTGTCAGTTGGGATCAGTCCCACATCGATCAATGCACTCATATTTGGAGAAGAATACAGTGATAGTCATGACTCATGTTGATAAAAATTCTGGCGACATAGAGACAATTGTGAGCACTACTGAAGGTCTTAAGCAAAGAGGGAAACCCTCAAGTGAAATAAATTCTCAATCACCTGTTGTTTCTCACATAAGTTTTTTTCCTGAAGTAAATCCTCAGTCTACAATGATGTAACAAAGAAAAACCCCAAGTAATAATTCAGGTGATGATGGAGAAAGGAATCCTCCTCAAGGAAGTCTAGAAAACCCTTGTAAATTACAAGTAAAAAGGAAAAGGGTTAATTCTCAACAAGAGGGAGAAGAAAAAAACGTACTTGAAGATGATATTTTGTTTGATAATATGGAATTAGATGTGGATATTGAAAATATATGGTTTCTAGATGATGAAGAACGCGCCCAAGAAAATGTACAATCTGTTGCATTGGTTGTTTAGGATGAAGCCTTCTCTAACGAGGAGCCCTTTTATGTGAATAATGTTTTATTTGATAAATCTTCGAAGAAATTGGCTTTTGAAAGAACTTCAAAGAATAAAAAGGGAAAGTCATGGTCCACCATTGATAATAAAAACATGTTGCCTTCAAAATTATCCTCAATTCACAAAGTCATAAGGGATGCATTGGATGTTTCAATAATTAATATGGAAGACGAAAATGTTAGACTTAAGGAGAGAGTCAAGGAAATGGAAGCAACTCTCATGCCCCCACTTATATTGGCTACCCCAGCTGCCATGATACAACCTGACATAATTCTTCAAGGAACTCCAGAATCAAATCTGAGAGTAAAAGGAATTTCAAGCTTAATCATGTCTACTCGACACTGTTGAAAATAATATAAAGAAAAGAATATCACTCATTTTAGATTTATGGGAGTTGGTGAAAAGTTTCTCTGCTCTCGGGCTCATAATTCAAAACACTAAAAAATATCTAAATGTAGATTTGAAGAATGATGAAGGATTCTTCATAGATGGAGTTGTTATGTTTGTAGCAATGGTCTTGGCAATGATAGATCATAGGAGAAAACAAGAATATTTTCCCTCCCATGGTCGTATGAAACAATTAAAGGCATGTTGGATTGAAAGAATCAATACATTAAAGGGGTTGTTAAATCAATTAAAAGAACTATCACAGAAAAAGACCAAGGCATACTAAAATATTATTGGTTTGGATATTGCAGGATCCATTATTGAGGTTTTAGATCCAAACTTAATCTCAAATTCAATGATCATGAGCAGAGAGCAATTTGAAGAAATCATCGACTGAAAAATTTGATACTATGGTTGAGTATACTTATGATGACATTGATAATTGGCTTGTTGACTACATAAATAGAAATGAGGACATTGAGACTATATTGTAAAATTTATCTATTGACCATAAGGAAATTGAGAGTGAACTGTTAAGTATTAAAGTAAAGCAAGAAGTAATCATTGCCCCATTAAGGGAATATATTCAAGAATGGTTAAACAAAACTATAATTAAGATTGTTGAATTTCCAACGGAAGCTGTTACAACTGGCCACATAACTGCAACATGCAAAGATATAAACGGTGCATCAACAAGCAAATGAATGAGAGAGATTCCATCATAGTAAGTACACACTGATTACATATCTTCTTCCTTATCAGATTTCATACAGTTATATTTATTCTTTCATTGGAAAAGTATAACCGAACTCTGATAACTTCTTCATGTCTTCTTTCTAGATCTTGTTGCTCTTGCTCCACTCATGTTCTTCTCTTCATCATATTTATTGTCAATATTTTTGTGGTCAATAGGAGCCCCAATCCTAGTCCATTAATGTGCACACACCTTTAAAATTCAAGTGTTGCAACAAACATTATCATTTTTGAGAAATCCCAGAGAACTAAGTCGGGATCGGTTTTGATTGTGTTTTATAACTTTGAGTTTTGAGTATAGAATATTTGAAGTTGATCTATCAAAATCTTTTTTTGAGCTTAATAAGTAGTACTCTTTCAAAGTTCTCTTGTGCCATTGGACCATTTCTTTTATCTTGAATGTGATCAGAATTTCTATTAAACTGTGATGGATGTGAGGATTTTATCATTATCTATATTGTGTGGTGTTTGAGGTTCCTGATCCACTTCTTAGGAATTCTCCATATATATATCTTTTATTTTTTAGTATTTTAAATTTATTGAGCTACAAAGAGTTGGATTTGGTCATTTGACAGTATCCCGTTTATATTTTTTTATATAAAATATTCAAAGAAAATCATATGCCAAAGAGGAGTACCACCTCTCTAAAAACGCAGAGCCATTTATATCTTCATGAGGTTGTCATTTCGGTCTTGACAGATTCAAATGTCAACAACTCCACATAGTCCACCTGGTCCCCTCCCATGATCCAACTCCCACATCCTCCCACCTAGTACTTGATCTAGCATCTAAACTTATGTCCACATGCATCTTTATTAAATCTAAGAAAAAGTCTGAATTTAATTCCCGAGTTAAGAGAAAATTTACATCATTATTTAATTCTTGTTTTTTAATAGTAACAAATAGGTTTATATTAAAAAAGGTTGTGGTAAAACCAAGTAGCTAGGACAAAATAGAAGATTAGGTTGAAGCCATAAGTTCAAAAAACAAAATTAGTCCAAGTTATGCCCAAGAGAGCTAACCATAAAATAAAACCTATTGTAGTTTTGTAGGGATTGTGCCTTACATATTGTTATTGTAGATTTTAACCTTGTACAATATTTTACTGCAAACAAATTTTCAATAAAAGAACATAAAATATACAATGGAAAATACACACAGTACACAGAGATTTTTCCCCTGGAAACCCAAACCAGGAAAACCAACATATTCTATATTCATTCATATCATACATTGTTTACAATACAATATACATATAGGAGCCAACGACATCCAAAACCCCAATCCAATGTCCTGGATTAGTCAACAACCCTAATTCCTTAACCGGAAATAGAAAACCATTGGCGAAAAACCATGTGCCGAAAAACCACCCATAAATGGACACGAAAATCGAGGAATTTTTTTTGGGGGGGTGCTACCCCTGAGCCCCTGCATAGTGGGGGCCTAGAGGCCTCCCCTTTTACCCCCCATACGTGCCCCATGCAACATAGACACTATTTCTAGTCATCCAAATAATATAATACATATCCAACATTCTCCTACTTGTTGTTTTCTTTGCATACATGGGGTTACAGGGTTACATAGTCAACAATCTAGGGCAACAATGCCTATAGATCCCCTACAACAATAAAACTTCTCAGTGCTCACTTATTTTGTTAATGAATTTTCAAAATTCTTCAAAGTGTCCACCTTCATCAACAACACCTTCTTTTATTCAACCATGTCTCTCACAAAGTGATATTCAACATCAATATGCTTTGTATTTGAATGAAAAGTCTGGTTCTTTGCCAAAAAAATTGCACTTTGACTGCCACAATCTATCCTTACAGCTTGTTGTACCAACCCAATACCTAAACAAAATCTTTGTAACCTTACCGCTTCCTTGCTTGCATGAGTGGTTTCCATGTATTCAACTTCTGTAGTTGAAAGTGCCACTACAGACTATCTTTTCCTCATCCAACTAATTTCTCCTCCAAACAGGTTTAACACATACCCGCTTGTAGATATCCTATGATCTCGATCTCCAGCCCATCTTGCATCCACAAAGACATGTATTTCCAACACTCTGTCTAATCCTGGTCTTCCTTGGTAGCAAAAACCATAGCTAGCAGTGGCATGCAAATGCCTGAAAACCCTCTTCACTATTGTCCAATGCTCCTTCCCTGATTTTGACATATACCTGCTCAAAACTCCCACTGCATGTGCAATGTTCGGTCTAGTACAGACCATTGCATACATCAAACTGCCAACTACACTCGCATATGGAACATGAGACATGTCCTCCTCCTCTTTCTGTGTCTTGGGACACTGATCCACAAATAACTTTACACCTACAGGAATAAGGACCCTGACTAGTTTACATTGCTACATATTAAACCTTTGCAATATTGTCTCCACATATTTTCTTTGATTTAACCAAAGTTTCTTGTTTTTCCGATCTCTTTTAATTTCCATGCCCAAAATGAAATTTGCAGCACAAATATCCTTCATGTCAAATTAAGAGGACAACTGAGTTTTCACATCCTGGATAATGTCCTTGTTGTTTCCTATCAACAACATGTCATCCACATACAAAACCAAATAAATCAAATGATCACCAATTAATTTAAAATACCCATAATTATCCTCTTTGCTTCTTGTGAATCCAAGTCCCAGCATATAAATATCAAATTTTTGATACCACATCGTTGATGATTGTTTTAAACCATACATGGACTTTTTCAGCTTACATACCAACTCCTTCTTTCCCTTCACATCAATGCCTTCTGGCTGCTTCATATAGATTTCTTCTTCCAGATCCCCAAGTAGGAATGTTGACTTCATACCATTTGTTCTACTTCAAAATCAAACACAACAAAAACATATAATAGAAATCTAATAGACATTAACTTGGCAACAAGAGGAAAAATATCACCAAAATCAATTCCCTCAACCCAGAATAACCCTTTGCTACTAACCGAGCTTTGTATTTCTCCACTTTTCCTTATGCATTCAACTTCTTTTTAAATACCCATTTGTTGCCAATGGGATTTCTTCCCATCGACAACTCTACTAGATCCCAAGCCTCATTCTTATCCAAGGCTGTCATTTCTTCAACCATGCACTTTTTCTAGAGTTTTCCATCTTCTGAATCCACTGCCTCCCTAACAATTCTAGGATGATAATCAGTAATATACAAAGAAAATTTTGAACGAAAATCATATGGAATATACCTTCCAGGTATCCTTTTTTGCCCCATTGATCTCCTCGATACTGGAGTATGAGGATCTTCCTCTTCCGATTCATGTTCTTCTGTAAAGTTTGATTCATCATCCTTTGGCTCAAACTCTATTTTCTCTGGTTCTTCCTTGGTAGGAATTTCTGTTTGAAAACATACTTCATTTATTTAAATACCACATCTCGACTATACACAACCTTCTTAGTTTCTGGGTTCTAAAGATTATAACCTTTGAGACCATCTTTACACCCAATAAAGATACACCTTTCAACATTCTTATCTAGCTTACTCCTATTTTTCTTTGGAACATGAACATAGGCCTTACAACCAAATACCTTGAGATGTGTGAGAGAAGGTTTCTTACCAATACATACCTCTTGTGGAGTCGTGTCATCCAGTGCTGATGAGAGTGATCTGTTGACAGATTAACATGCAATACCCATTGCCTCTGCCCAAAATTCTTGCCCTAACCTGACACCACTGAGCATGCACCTTGCTTTTTCCATCAACATCATGTTCATCCTTTCTGAAACTCCATTATGATGAGGTGTATATGGAGTAGTCTTATGCCTTGCTATACCACACTTTTAACAAAATTCTTTGAATTCATTTCCGCATAACTCTCCACCATTATCTGTCCTCAACACCTTAATTCTTTTCTCTGTTTGATTATCAACAAGAGCCTTAAACTATTTAAACCTATCAAAGACTTTAGATTTCTTCCCGAGGAAACATATCCAAGTATTACTCGAGAATTCGTGTATAAATGAGACATAATACATAGATTTTCCCAATGATGGAACCGACACAGGTCCGAACACATCACTGTGCACTAGTTGTAAAATTCCTTCTGCCCTCGTTGCACCAGAGGGGAATCTTACCCGATTCTGCTTCCCATATACACAATGTTCATAGAAATCAAAATCTAGAGAGCAGTTAAGTATTCCCCCGCGTCTGGTCTTCAGGCCGCCTCTGCGCGCTCTTGAGGCCCTTCGGTTTGGCTCCTCGCGTTGCTATGGATGGCCCTGGGGATCCAGATCCGCCCCCGGAAGTAATAGCGTTCAGGATTATGATTGCATCTGGCCCGAAACGCCCCCCCACCGCAAGCCAGCAGAAGTTCGTGAAAAAGATGGCCTCAATCCCTTCGGTGGCCTTGCCGGAAGCAGAGACTTGTAAAGCTGCATTGAACCTGGCAGAGAAAGGACTTATTGGTCAGTTTACGGGCCTCTGGCCATCCCCCAAATC